>KN884727.1:50072-60179 GCA_000934455.1 Apostichopus parvimensis
TCTACTTCGGGTGGAAGTTTCTTCAGGCAAGTTCCCTCCAGGGGGCCGAACCTACACCCGACCTTCAAAATCTCTTTAGCCCAGACACCTGTAGTGGGGATGGATAGTACAAGGTACAACAAAAGCTATTATGGATTAATGAAAAAACTTTTTCCCCAAATTATATCACAAAATGCTTATATACTAGAGAAAATGATGGTGTAAATTTTGTTTGGCCAATCTGTCAAAAAAGAAGACATGTTTGTGTTACACATTTTTTAACCATTATTGACTTGAGGCATCGGCGGGGTTCTTGTATCAATGAAGACCTGCATGTGGACTAAAGATGAGCATCCAAGCTTTTACTCTTTGTTACATTTATGGTTATCATCTTGATATGGTTTGAGACTTTCAGTGACCTAGGTTGACATTGCATGACCTTTTGACCTCCACCAATTTCAATAGGGTCCTGATACCGGGCAAGTAAGTAGATCATCGAAGCAATACACTTTGTGACGTTAGTGGTTTAATATCATCTTTACATGGTTTGAGACTTTAAGTGACCTAATCTGACATTGAATGACCTTTGACATACGCACATCCACACACGTCATCACCATTGCATAGGTTCCTTTCTTGGCTTTCCTTCGGCAACGACTCAAACATTTTGGTTAACGACTTACTCGTTTGTTTTTTGTTTTTTCTTCTTTACTTTATACTAAAAGTTTGACACCTTTCTCTCATGTAACCGTAAAACAAGATCTGGATTTCCGGCAAATAAAACCCCCAAAAAATCCCAGAAAAGCAAAACAAGATGAAACAAGGAAAAAAACAGAAAAGTAAGAGAGTGACATTTCAACAATAGTTTGAAATTCACAAACAAATGTGATTACAATATTTTGGCTTTCAAAGTTTTCACAGATTCTTTACGAGTTTTCAGTCTTGTTTCATACTCAGATAGCTTGTTACCTAATTATTACCACCATGTAAACAAAGTAAGTTGAAACGGTCAACACGCCCACATCTGCAATCTACAAGGTTGCAATAAAAAGCAATGATGTATGTCTTCTTTAAATATCTCTTTGCAGTTCCATCTCTTTTGAATTTCAATTTATGAAGAAACATTAACAAGTTTTACAAAAACAGGGCAACCCCCCCCACCCCCTTACTTTCCTCAAGAAAAGAAAACAATAATATACAAAACTTTCGTAAGTGGGATGTACATACTGGATTCAGAAATGATAAGAAAAATTTAAAAAAAAACATTTACCAAAGAATTTCTTGGAAACCTTGGACTTCTTCAGATACAGGCAAGATGGAAGAGTAATTTGGGCCCTCTTCTGGATCGGGTTATCTGTGATGATCCTTGGTGGACCGTGCTGAGGGCAAGCTTGTGGCATAGACTCATCACACTGCACACAATCTGCAAAGAGAAAAATTGCACATGTGATGTCAAAAGATTGTAAAACTTTTTTAATGGATGACTGAAGGTATAGTACCTCAGATGGAAGGTCACCTCAGACTCTGGAATGTTTCTTTACTGGAAAACTGATGATGATGATGATGATGATGATGATGATGATGATGATGATGATGATGATGATGATGATGATGATGATGATGATGATGGTAGTGGTGGTAGTGGTGGTGATGGTGGTGATGATGATGATGGTGGTGGTGGTGATGATGAATGTGGTCGTGATGATGATGGTGGTGATGATGATGATGATGATGATGATGATGGTGGTGGTGATGATGATGGTAGTGGTGGTAATGATGATGGTGATGATGATGGTCATGATGATGGTGATGATGGTGATGATGTTGGTGATGAACTGATGATAATGATGGTAGTGGTGGTGTGGTGATGATGAGATGATGAATGATGATGATGATGATGATGATGATGATGATGATGAAGATAATGATGATGATGGTGATGATGATGATGGTGATGATGGTGATGATGTTGGTGATGAACTGATGATACTGGTGGTGTGGTGATGATGATTATGATGATGATGATGATGATGATGATGATGATGATGATGATGATGATGATGATGATGATGATGATGATGATGATGATGATGATGATGATAATTTGATGATGATGATGATGATGATGATGATGATGATGATGATGATGATGATGATGATTTGATGATGATGATGATGAAAGATGATTGTTGATTGTTGTTTCCTTAGTGCAGGCCTAAAAAGACTTTACCATTAATCCAGCATTTTGTAAATAATAACTTAACATAAAACATTTTCTGTTAAATTCATTCAAATAAACGACAGAGTACCTGTGGATAACTTTCAACACCATTTTGTCCTTGACAAAATTGTAATAATACATTGTAAACATATTGTTTGAGACCATCAAAGCCTTATGTTTTTCCCCACTGACTTCTTTGTTGCACCTGACAAACTGACCTAATGGGTCTGTTTATTAGACTATGTTCTCCAGTCAATTTACTTAATGAACCACAGTTTTTCATCAGGTAAATTTCTCAAACATTCAAAGCTTAATGTTAATACAGTTTAGACTGATAGCATTGCATCAATATTTAGTTTCAGCCATCCTTCTCATCAAAGTTTCTATCAAAGCGACAAAGAAAAATAAAAAATAAGAAAAGGTTACTGTTTGCTTTCCAAGTTCATTTTGGTTATAAAATCACAAACTTGAGCTAGCTAATTATGTTTCACAATAGTAAAGTTAAACTTTCACACACAAATATAGAAACCAAAGGTTTCTTTCTGTGACAATGTCCTCCAATTAGGCATTTTTATCTCTGCATTTATTGTCCTTCGGAAGTTAAACCTCCCACAGAAATTTGGAAATCAAAGGTTTCTTCCTGTTAAACAATGTCCTTTCAAAAGTGTGTCACGTAAGCAAAATACTAAACCTTCTTAATTACATATTAAAGAAAGCATACCATCTACTTTTCTTAACTTTCCTGAACTAATTATTGTCCAGTGGATCTTCTGTTGGCTGTGTGGATATCAATTATCAACAGTTGGATAGTTAAAATGGAATTCCAGGTGGTTAACCTAATGCAAAAAGGTCTTCCAAATGGACAAACCTAATTCAAATTTCACCCAATCCATAGTTTTTTAATCCATCTGGTATGATTTTCCAAATGGTTAACCAAATCCAAAAATGTAAGAAAACTGTTCATTGGATAGCCGGTTGGCACAGAGCTTAAAGGCATTGAAGACTCGCGCTCTGAAAAAGTTAACTTGCCGTTGCTTGCATATGACGTTTTCTTCTTGTCGCTACAAAATGCAGACAGTGATACCTTGTTATCTTTTATCTAGAACTGAGATGTCCATCGCTGCTATGTACACTGTGTTGTGGGTATTGACCATAGCTGTATGTATTGACTGTACACTAGTGTCTAATTACCGACGGTAGCAAGCTGTGTGTGTGTATTTTCTGGGATCGATGGTGGTGTCTAACACTTCTGTTACACCTCATTTGAAACTAGGTCAAATTACCGGCATGAGACGTTTCTTTGTGCACGAGTCTTCACACCCTTTAAGCTGCTAGCAATTCATTATTGCTAACGGATACATATCTTGCATGTTTAACGACATAATATTACCGCCCTCCTGGCGACAAAAAACATAACACGATGGAACATATCTTACAATATTCTTGATTGTTGGCATCCTGAGTTTCAACCTGGAACTCCGAGATCCTTGCTTCATTATTCCTGATTTCGGAGAGGTGCATGGCCAGGCTTTGGAGATCGACATCATTTGGTATGTTGCCTGCGCTCCTAGCTAAAGAATCAACAAAGAGAAATTTCCAGATTAGAATGAGATGAGTAAACAACAAAACAACCAATTCATTAGCAAGACTTATGTATATATATATATATCATGGATGAGCCTGGGGTAATAAAAATATCACGGAACTTTGCAAAAATTGCGGTATAGGCTCCAGTTTGCGTATGCTACAGTGTGTTAGGATAATAGTTATTGTCCCCTGTAGGTTGGATATCCATAGGTAATGAAAAACGAATGAGGCATCAAATGATACAACGCTGTTGTTAGAAATTCATGGAAATTGAGAGATATATGTAAATCTCGGAGAAAGAAAAGAAATCACGGATATTCCGCGAATTCGCGGAAAAAGCTCATGTCTGATATATAAATATATATATTTTTTGACAAACTGAAATAGTTATCGACTAAACTTAAAAGCCTGTGTAAGTGTTAAAGGGTGACTAGTACACTCTTGATACCTCAAAGTTAAACAGAGACTTTTGAGGACACTGCATGCCAACCTTGGCCATAGGTAGTGCTGATTACAATTAAATACACAAGTTGGAAAATTGGAAATTTATAAGACTGACCGACAGCTGAAGGAATCATATTGGAGAGCTGCAAACCATTTTGCACCAAGGATGAGGCAAGGACGTTCATGTGGCAGTTTAACCCGGACGAGAGACTCCCAGAATTCAGAGTGTTGGTGTTGACACCCGATGCAGGAAGACAGAGGCTGTGGATTGAGCTGGTGATGATAGAGGGCGCTATCGTAGACAGCTCTGGGTCCGTCTCCATCGCGGAGGTCCCCTGGACGGGGAGGTCGAGTCCAAGTACCTGGGGATGTTTCAGCAACTTGTAACTCTGGAGGGCTCGGGAGTTATTTCGACTCTCCGTGAGGTCGGGATGTTGCATCTCCTGATGGTCGTGGAAACCACCGATCTCCTGAGATGCATGTGGCGGTAAGTTCAGGTCGGAGGTCACCTCCTGAGTTTGACTACAGCTCGGAGTGGAGTCTGTCAGGAGGTTGAGGTCGAGGGCGTTACTGTTCAGTTGCCCCCCGGGGGAGGCCATGGTCCTCAGCAAATACGGCAAGAGGACCGACTGGGAATGAGGCGAGAGCAATGACTGGAGATGACTGGACTGCTGGTGGACCAGGTTGCCGCCCTCTTGATTTCCCGGTGAGAACAGGGCCAGCTGGCTGAGGAGGTTTTGAGTCGACTGGCTGGTCAGAGTGTTCAAGAGTTGCGATTGGCTGTTCGATGGCACCTGAATGTCCAACTGGGTGTGTGGGTTGGAGGACGACGCCATCCTATGCCGTTGATCGTCACACTGGACCTGGCCACGGATGGAGTTTTGGTCGGGTCCTTGCTCCTCCACTTCTGTTATGTTTAGGCTGACGTTGGACGGAAAGCTAGAGACATCTATATCGGTACTACTGCGAGAGAGGAGGTAGAAAAGAATTATTTGACTTCTCAATGGAGTAAACTGGTGAAAAACTATCAAAAGAGCATTTCATCAATTTATAAACATATCTTGTAATTTGATTACAATAGTAAAATGTACTTCTACCTGTAAGTCTGATAAATTTGCAAAGTAAAATAAGGGCAGATCGTAGATCTGTTTTTGAACTTTTGAAGACTCAGGCAAAGTGTCCGACATCTGCATTGAAAAGCAACATATATTCGTGTAGAAGTATATTACATCTATGGTGACAATAATGAAATGGTTAAAAATTGATTGTTTGCTTGTGAACCACTACTCCCGGCTTCTTTTCTTTTACTTTATTACCCCACTCAACCTTCACCCCATATCCCTCCTGACCCCTGCCCAAAAGAATTGCTTTCAAATGACAGAATCACTCTTTATAATGCATTTTATATTATTAGAATGCCATTCCATATTCATAGCCACATTATTGGGTAGTCTTTGATCTAAAAAGAGAACAAGAGATCATTGTGGTTACAATCAGTTGAGTACTCTGCATTAACTAGCAAGTGAGTAATCCTTTAAGTCCAATAATGCCATATCTCACATGTAGTTTCATCAATGTAACATGTTTTTATGGCGCGCTTAAATAGATTTCTATTTATGTCACTTCAAATTGGTCTTCTGAGACTATAACTACATTATGTAAACATTTAAAAATTTAGCATTACATCATCACTACTGGAAAAGATGTTTTGAGGGCTAAAGAGCATATTTGATTTTAGGGGCCCTATCGATCCTTTACCCATTTTTTGACCATACCATCAAAGTATGCTTTCACCAGATAATGCAGCCGTTATAGACAGCAGCCAAACAGATTTACGTACCCCACAATCCCCGAAGCTGAATGAGACACAGATGGACTGCAATATTGGGCGTTTCTCTCAGACGAACCGTACGCGACATCTGATGTCAGTTCGGGCGTCGAAGCACCCAGGGGAGTTGCACTCTCTTCAGGAAGTTCAGGGGGTGTGGCATTTGTCCCAGTATGGTGGGCGGATGGTGCCAAAGTAGCGGGCAAGATTGGCTGAAAATGTGGAGTCTGATTGCTGCCTTGTTGCAAGTAAGAGTTTGATGCACTGTTTGAAGGGTACTGGCTAGGAATGATGTACACTGTTCCTTGAGGGTTAAAAGAACAAAGAATTATTCAAATTAAATCAAACAGTTTTACAAGTTAAAACCTAGTCATTTCTTGACAAACAGTAGGTCTGTGAAGCAGATGGAGTATCATTTAATAATTTCACAATCGCTCACCCGCCTCCTACCAAAAAAAAGCATCTCTCCAAATGACACACGAGTCATCATGAAAGGAACTACTTTTACCAGAAGAAAAATTGTACTACCTTTGTTCAATTGTTGCATTAGTTTGTCCGAGTTGTTGAAATGCTTTGACGACCTGTGGCTTTCGCTGACGGTTTGACCATCCTCTGTCGAAGAAGACTGTACGTAGGACGTACCGAAGTACAGTTGCGACATTCCATCGTCCTTGCCAGAATTTAATGTCTAAAATATGAAATTTGGAATGATATTAGTATGCCGTTCAGAAATCTAGATACTGTAACCATGACATTACAATAGCAAAGTAATGTACCAGAAAATAAAAATATTTTCAAAATTCTTCAACCTTATTATCGTTTAACGTTTAATCTTGCCTAATACCGACACAACACCTGAGGCTTAGACTCTAAACACTGGGTAAAGACTTGGCCAGTTATCTATGTGGTGGCTTTAAACCTAGCCTAAGTACCTAGATTTATCTGCTACAAGATCGTCTAGCTTACTACTGTACCTGACAAGTAGAATCCTCCGGATTGTCACTCTCAAATGGTGGATTTATATCAGCCGCTGCTTGGACCAGGGCATTGACATCTCGACTGAGCTGATCGACATTTATAGCTGCAAGGCCATCTCCCAGATCCTCTTCAGCCATAGCATCTTTTGCTATGGCTCCTAATGAAAATATATAATCTGATAATATTTCCAAATATTTATACCGTTTTTTGTGATAAAGCATCTTTTAAAGTCAGAGGTATACCCAAGAAGACCTACTAGTTTATCTGGCCTTTTCAATCCAACTGTGTTCATCCAAGTAACCTGGCATGTATAAACAGAATTGTTTATGAATGAAGTTATAACTTTTATGACTGTTTTGACTTAATTTTTCATGTGCAAAACATATTGAGTGCAGTTTTGTTGTTGCCCTTAACACTGTGAATGAAATAAGCTTTTGCCATTAAACATGCACAGATGTTGCCTTTCTGTTGTCAATCGGTAATATTAAAGAAGCAAGCATTTCAAACTTCCTTGTGGGCAGTTGACTAAAATTGTACGATACTCTGCAAAGGCCTAGGCCTAGTGCAACTTGCTAGCAAACTATGGAATTGAAACTGATTGACTGGTACTGTGGTAGGCCTACAACTCAGTGTAGCCACTTCCAGGGAAACCTCTGCACTTATATTACAAATTATTTCAGAAAACTTGATGTAGCCACTCAATTTAAGGAGGGTGGTTTTGCATGGCAGGGTATTCTATTGCTAGGCTATACTGAACAGTAACTTTAGTTGTTGTAGTCTAATAGTAGTTAACCTAGGCTAGGCCGAACCTAGTATAACTGTACAAGTAACCCTTACACCTACTTGCAGTTCGACGTGGGCCTTGCTAGCCTAGCACAGGCAATAGGGTTTGACTTTGGTAATGTTGGACAAGTTAGTGCAAGCGTTGACCTTGGCCTAACGTAGTCTACGTAGTTCGATGGCAAATAAATCAGAAACTCTCATATCACACATTCCAAGGTAACATGCGGTAACAACTCTCTCGTGGTTTCTTTGAATCTTAACCATATAGTCTAGGCCTAGATTTCATAATAGTTACCCAGTCTTCTCAAACGATGTACTTCTTTTGGGGAGATTAAATAGTGTATAGACTAGTTCCACGAGAATTTTGTGAACGCATATACATAAGATACTACCACTTTGATTGTCGTGTACACTAATACACAACTGTTTGTAAACAAAGAGGAGCAAATATAGTTTGAATCATCTGTAATGTAAGGTGGGGAAGTAAGTGATTGTGGTGGTTTCCTAGCTTTGTATGTAACGATCAGATTTACCACAAACTGCTATTTTAGTGAGTTACTTCCAGATCGTCCTCGTCTTTGTCGACTGAGATATGCAGTCCCCAGGCAGCTGGTTCAGGGATATGTTGGTTATTACCCAAACTTTTATTAATTGAGAGTAGATTAGGCAGGCGAGGGTTTCAATCCCTCGAGACCCGATCATTTACATATATAATTACAAGTTAATAGAAATATAAGTAGTAGCCACTAAGAGACGATGGAGCCGGGAGAGGGTGGGAGGGGTGCACGCTGTTAAAATATCCAGAAGCGAACAACCTGATCGCCATCATGTGTATGATAGCCATCAGCTCCCGGGTCTAAAGCTCTGAGCAATCGAACTTATTATGTAATCAAGAATCGTCTTGATAATTTTCAGTGCAGTTGAAAAGGTATGCAACATGGGGGGGGGGGGGTACATTGATAAAAAAGTAAATAAAAACAGCTCCCTCTATACCTAACCTCAAGTGACGATGAAGATGAAAATACGTGACATACACAACATTTCAGTAGATGACGATATGAACTGCACATTATCATTAAATTTCATATCCAAAATATTGAAATAAACAACTAAGAGCATTTTAAGAGCATTTAAAACAATTCTGCCTGTCTCTCGATGCCTGTAACTCATTGGCGGTGCTGGCATGACATTTAAAAATTATATTCCTTAGTTATTAAAAAGTACTACCTGCTTGTTTGTTGTACTGAAGACATTCAAGATACTGGAATTGGTGATAAGGCCAATTCACACATGACCCATTTTGTCAGAACGTTTTAGATATTTGCGGTTTGATTCCTCATCATCAGAGACTCGCATATTCCACTGCAATTCGAAGTTATTTGCCCCTTCCCCCACCCCTTGATTTCCTCTTCGGATATCTCTGTTTAGGTATTTCAGGACGAGAGGGAGGTCGCAAGCATTGCAGAGCGATATCCGTGGATCTCAGCATAAAGGAGACATTTGTTTTTGTTACATAGACACATGCGGCTGAGCGTCGGTAAAAACATAACTGCCTTCGGGACGAGAAGGAGGAGCATAGCAGAGCGACATGGAAAAATTACTGATAAACAATACACAATACACAATACACAATACAAACTTACAGTGGTCTTTTTACATTGAGAGGAGTTTTGTCCCAATGTAGAATGTTGTTTTCTCTTTGAAGATCGAAATAAACTTTTAAGGAGGGAGTTGTTATGGCAACTTCCTGGTTTAAGTTTCCTTCATTTTCTATACGGTTCATATTTTGTGTGGGTTTTAGTTTATAACAAAATCATATTTAATAACGAAATCATAAAGAAGTCAGTGAAAGGAATTCTTCCAATCGTGTTAGCAGCCTGGTTGACCCAATTTTGTTCCCGGTCTTTCTGAAACGAAACTTAAAGTTATAAACAGTTATAAAAGGAATAGATTCCGTTTCTTGTTAGGACACGACATAAGCCCGTGCATGCAGCCGTATCATAATCTGTAGACATTATAAACAGTGCAGGTTACATTTCGTAAAATTGTGTAACATGGCGTAAGTTTTTTAGGCTGGTTTACATGCCTTTTATTAAATTGTCTCCAAATCCGCGGTCTCTGACGAATGTATCGTTCAGTTAACCTTGAAACTGAGCAAGCCTCGTTTTATATGTTCGCGTTTGGCACTAAGCCACGTGAGAATTTCTTATGCAAGCTATACTTCATTAAGAATATTACCCGAAATGACATCAATGTTTCTGATGAAAAGTTCTTTTTTTTGTTACGA
>KN884727.1:95426-108392 GCA_000934455.1 Apostichopus parvimensis
TGCTGAGAGAATCATCCAAACTGTGAAGTCAATCAAAAGTTTCATTCAGACATTTCTTGTACAATTCAAACTGTTCGGAGATGTTGTGTTCACTTTATATTTCATAACGGTAAATATGAGAAAATTTCCATCAAATTCCTGGACTTTATTTCTGATACCTTTGAGCCAGGAACTTGGTGTGACCAAGCAAACAGCAGTTATAATTTCAGCTATTGGAGGTGTAGGGGGTATCATGGGTAGGTTTCTTGCAGCTGTTTCTTTCAAAGTTTCAAAAACCATATCACCATTGATTTTATTTGCAACATATTACCTCTGCGATGCATTCATCTTTGCATTATTTCCAACGACGACGAACGTTATCCTTCTAGGCATATGTGCATTTTTCAGCGGACTTCTGTTATCTGCAAAGGCTGGTATGACATCAGGAATATTGCTTCATCTCACAACTGCTGAAACGTTTCGTCAGGCCTTTGGACTCGTCGACTGCGGATGCGGTGTTTATTCCCTATTAACAGGGTTCATATCGGGTAAGTAATCCATAAATGTAGAAGTGAAGGTTTATGCCACGCAGATGGATGTTTGTTAATGTATGTTCCTGTTTTGGTTTTGGTACGGAGGGTGTTCTTATGATGTCATTATTGTGGTATGCTAGCGGATAGTCCTTCCACAAGTTGTAAGGGATCGAAGGAATGTATTGTGTTTGGTTATTGCGTTGGGCAGGTAGGTCATTGTGGTTTATGAGGCGTTACCGCTAGTTGCTTTGCCTTTCACCTTCATTAAATCCGTACGGGTAGTTGCATCTTCAAAAAGATTCTGGTTGTTGCAAACTACGCCTTTTCTGTCATCTCCCGCGTTGGTCAATCTTATAATGCACTGTAAACGTGTTATCTGAGGCCATAAAATTGTGATAGTTTGCCATTGAGTTTTTGAGTTGCGTCCGAAGAACTGTGTTTGTGTATTAGACTATGTAGTCCAGCCACTTCCATTGACGAGGCATATATCTGTAAAGGGTCATTATTTCACACACAAAATAAAAGTGGTATAGAATATTAACCTGTACCAATAGCAGTGTTTTGTGACGGGCTACACATATTTTAATATAAATGTGTACCTAAAGTTATCCTTTCATATAGGGTACTATAAAAAATAACGATCTATAGTCCTTTTCATTTTCTATATGTATTCAAAGTTTATTCCATTTCTATACACTGGGATTGTCACTAGTAGCTGAACTTTGAAAAATAGAGTGGTACATATTTATCTGCTACTTAGGTCGCAGTCTATTTCCGTATCATTGGCTACTTTACATTCGATATATTTTTTTATATTTATTTACATGTTTTTATTCATTTATTTATTTATAGGAGCATCATACGACATTTATGGATCTTTCAAGAATCTATTTCGCATCTCGGCTCTCGTTTGTGCAATCAGTTGTACATTCGTGATTTTTATTATATGTTTACAAAAGTTAAAAAAGAAGAAACATTCTGATAGTAAAAAAGACGAAGACTCAGATTAGAAGAAGTTGTATAATGTCGACATTTTACTTTTATCCTTCTCCAAACCCCGTGAGATTAAACGGCATGTGATATTATGAAATTCCACAACCAAGAGGTGACTGTTTTCTTCATTGACATCTATGTATGGGTTAGATGTAACCTATACAGGGAGAGTGTTTTACGTCATCAATGTTGGTCCCAAATGTGGGCATGATGAAATTGTTAATTGATGGTTGTCTCAAGGATATAGAAAAACTCGATACTTTTCCTCCGTTAAGTTTCCCCTTAATCCAGGAAAAAAACGGTAACAAGATACAACCATGCATACAGGGTATGGTAAGATTACGATGTAAACCATGGGCGTCCGCAGGCGGGCATGGGGAGGGGCACTTACTCCCTGGAAATCAAAATACCAAAAATGAGCAAGAAATATCTCATAATGCTTTAACTTCCGTGGGTTTCGCCCCCTGGATCCCATTGGGGCTTCCAGATACATATTCTTATAATATTTGATTCTTCTCTCAAATGTATTTTTGTGCTGTCTGTAAAGTGAAAATTTTGCAACTTAAGTCCCCAGGAACCCGCACCTGGACTTAGACTACAAACCAAAGAAACTTACCTACACTGATATGTCTGTTCGTGGTTTGCGATAGAACAAGACGTCTCCAAAACAATCGGAAATAATGCAGGCCCAAGCGTCTGTGCATACAGCTGTCATTTAAAACAAAGAAGTCGTCCAGGTGACAACTGAAAAATTACTATACAAGCCTTTATTGATTGTATCCGTTGTAAGGGGTGGGAGTTGGTGGTGGTGGGGGGGAGGTAGTGTTTTAGGTCATGTATGTTAAGGTTATCCTTTTGTGGGGGTAGTCCTCTTATAAGTGTTCAGGTTATCTATTTTCTTTGATGGGAGTAGAGAGTATTCGATTAAGCCCCAAAAGGGTTTCTTAGTTTACTTCCTATCCCATTTTTTACTTATTTGCAGTTATATTGTCTTGTTCATCTTGTTATACTATGTGATGAAACAAATAAATAATAATAATAAATGTGGTTGTTTTCATTCTGAAAACGTTGCTCGGCCAGTCACTGCAGTTAGTCTAAACAACAACAAAAGAAGCTAACTGTTCTCGGATTCGATATACTGTAGAGCCCCTTGAGATGTTCTTCTCATGTTGTCATGGTTGCAAGTGGCTTCATTTGCCAAATTTGCGGAAATTTCTGGCCAAATTGGATAGCAATCGATGAAATGACATAATAGGGTACGGTACTGATCTAAAATCTGGAGAAAGACCCCCTCAGACAGAGGCGTGACAAGTACCAACAAAAAAAACATCCACTGAGATCGTCCCACAAAATTCTGTCCCGATACCCATGTACCAAAAAGGGAATTCAAAATAAATCGTGTCCTCGACAGATGAGACCATGCAGAGAGTGACTTATCCATGTGCCTGGAAGTGCCAAATGTAAAATTAAATTGCTCGCCCAAGCACCGAACAATATACATGGTTGGGCTTTGGTGAATATGGACTCTCTTCTTCGGGGACCCATTAACTGCACTGCTCCTTCCCCAAGCCCCCGAGACAGCAAACGACAACGCTTCAACTCTCCCGATACCCAACAAAATGGGAATTCAACGAGAACATCCTGTCTTAAAGAGAGAGAGCACGAAAGTGCCTTATCCGGACATGTAGAGGTGCTAGATAATAAAAAAATATTGCACACGGTTACTGCTTTGGACTTTTAACGGTTATTGAAAAACCGATGTACACTTGCCGAATCCGCCCACACCCCCCCCCCCCCCCCACCCCCTCCACTTACGCTTTGGACTTTCTTTTAAGCACTGAGTGAAGAGAAACACAATCAGAGGTTTGGTGCACTTTTTTTCTAATTATTGTACTTTTTTTCACTAAATACATCGGCTAAAGCAATTGTAAGTAAACCATTGTAATCATTAGACAAAATAAGTCTCAGAATGCACCATTTTAAGTCCATTTTTTCTTCACAGGGAGGACCCCCACCTACATGGGAGTCTGCCTAAACGACCCCAGGGTAACCCTTTCCATTTTAAAGCTCTTGGATCCTCCCCTGGTCTCATTGGCAGATGTAAAGTTATGCGTAACTGTTAACAATCATGTAAGATTAGACTTTTCTTTATAGTAACTGCACCTTTAATGTCTTTTTTCTTTATAGTAACTGCACCTTTAATGTCGGACACTGAACATTTAAATGACATCTAGGAAGTGTTTACAAAACCAGGGATATAATATACCATAAATATTTCATTTCGGGACCAAACGTGGAAAGGATTTGAAACACCAGTATTTTATAGAATATTTCAAAAAGAAACATAAAGTGTAAGAAATATATGCGACCGTAAAATGAGAAGATCAACAGTATCCGGTTATCATTGAAGCTGTTTTACACGTGCGCGGATCCCGGGGTGTGGGGGGGGGGGTTCACACTTCCCTTTTTCTTATTATATTTACCCCCTCACGCAAAACATTAAAGGTAGTAGTGCTTCAGAAGGCACCATGTCACGTCTTATAGGGTTTTTTTCTAGGAGAGGAACCATATACATCCCGTACATGGGAGTCGGCTTTAACGACCCACCGTCATCTCCTTCTTATTAAAATCATGCATTCGCGGAATTGGACAGATCTATTCTAGCTCCTTCATGAGAGAAGCATAAACCCAAAAAAAATACACAGTTTGTGAGTAATACAAAAGGTGGATTCGCCACTATTCCATGCTACCACTATTTGTATAATTATTGTGCAATGATACAATTAAACCTATATGACTAAGAAAAAGTGAAATAATGCTGTATTATATATATACCCGTCCTACCGTTTAATTGTTCAATAACAGATACACAAAGAGGATACCAACCAGATATAGGTTGGTTGAAAGAAAAACAAGACTGAATGAGTCATACAGTAGAATACAGTTCTTACTTTTTTAACAAAGTGCAGCATAATAACGTAACAGTTACAATTTCTTATATATGATAGGCTTAGAACTAGAAAACTTCAGACATCAACTCTCTATCTCTCTATGTAATATTTGATTGGCATAATCATTTTTACACATAAAAGAATAACGACGGTGAGTCTGAACAGATCTGTATGAGTCATATTCTTCTATCTTTACTTTAAACAAAGTGCGCCTAAATCATATAAAACCGTAGAAAAAATCATTGTTTTATTACATTTGAATTCATTATCAATCGAACCTTGCGGTACTTTTAAATTCAATAATTAGTTATTCCCTGACGATTTTAGAGGTGATTTTATAGGTTGTTAAAAATTTACAAATAAAATGTAGGTGGCATTACAGCGAACTTTGGAAGTGAGGTTACTCGATCCCCATCCGCCTCTTTCGTTACACCTTTTCTCTTTTTAACCTGTCTCTTGATTTCAAGATGTCCCCTCACAGATATACGTGGGTTTTCCACAATTCTATAAGAATTTCAAACCACAACTGATTGATCACCTTTGGCGTGACGCCTCACTAAAAAGACTCCCCCTACCAAACATACCATCAAAATGACAATCACGCCAAGCACACCGATTGCAATGTACAAAGCTGAATTTCTTGATTCTGGTGGAGTAGGTATATACTTTCGTAATGTTGCTTGAACAACATTGGACATCCCACCGGAATTACCTTCCTCGTCCACAGCGTGCATCGCAAATACATATGATACAACATTTTCATTTCGTGGAACTGCTACCTGTATTACGAAGATTTCTCGATCACCAAAAGTTCCTGGCGTATTTAAGTCACCCATCAGTATATCGGTCTCGTTGACTTCAGTGGCTGAACTGTAATTAGTTCGAAGCTCAGTCAGCGATGTAGAAACTCGGATGCTATAGAATGAAGCTGAAATTATGGAAACGTATATAAGTAATGATATAGTAGGCTAATATTATAACCTATGCAAGAAGTACCATGAGAATAACATTTTATCAGAGAGTATGGGGGTGGATTTGGGCGAGGGAACGAGGGATATGTCGAAATTTTATGATAATGTAGTCAATATTCAAAGATAAATAATCAAAATCTAAATATATAGAAAGTCGATATTTTTTAATTGAAAAGTCAAGTGAAAATTTCAGTATAAAAAGTAACCATTTCTAGAAGATAACAAAAGGAGAATTTTCGAAATAAGAAAGAAAATTGTCTGATATCCAATTGGACTCTCGGTTTCATGCCCCACCCCTATTTCTGCAAAGTTCTTTGGTCACCCTTTCGATCCCCAAGGCCTATCTATATTAAATTACACACAGAATCCCTGAGAGATACATGAATCTATAAACTATTAATTGTTTCTGTTTCATAAATTGTTTACAAGTATGGTGTTACTTTAATGGACTAAATATCTGACACACTATATGTTTTCTCATTGATGACCCACTTCAACATTGCTGTTAACATCCCTGAGGATCGTCCTGCTACGTACAATGTACTAAAATGCCTACCGTTTCCTCGATCAAGATCGTCTCCTGGTGACGTAAATTCCAGAGTGACAGTTCCGTTATTGTATGAGGATGACGTCACCAGTAGATCTACTATCTTACTGGGAGCAATGATGTCATCACCAGGCTTCCAACCGGCTGGCGTTTCAGGTACCCTGCTAGACCCGCCTGAGATCCCTCGGGTAAATGGAGGGGCTACTTCACCTTTTGTCTCTGGCACCGGCATACCAGGTAGATACACATTTGAGTCACCTGTTGACATTACAATAGGCAGAATAGGTGTCGTCTATGATTCACAAGATGTTTAGTGTGTTACAGAATTGGTCGCAACAAAATCTAACATTGCATTTTCAGTTAAAACTTAAAACCGAACTATATCTTTGTGCACTTTTAGATGAAGAAATCAGATAGAGAATGTAAAATATTACAATACTGTGTAATTTGATATTGTGGCCAAAAATTTCCAACATTAACGCAATAAACTAGCATTGTTTTTTCTGTGTTGTTAAACACATAAATTATAACTGCCGAGGTTTTGCAAAGAGCCTTGCCAATCTTTGGAATGTCTCGTTCTTAAAGTTCTTCGGGTTCTACAAAATTCTCCAACATTAACGCAATAAACTAGCATTATGAATATGAAACTAAGAGACTGCAGACTTCAGTCAGCTTGCGGCTTTGATAAGCCAATGATGCATGGCTTCTTCGTGAGTTCCTGCTTGCAGGAGGATCTAAAATACATACATACATTATATTTGTGTGTGTTATCGGTCTCTTTAAATTATAACTTCTTTTGGGTTTTGCAAAGAGCCTTACCAATCTTTGGAATGTTCCCGTCTAAAAGTTCTTCGGGTTCTACATAGCTCAGAGCACGAGAAAACGACAATAAATCTCCATTATTGAGAATGGTGGCAGTCCCATCGTCGTTATTAATATTAATTTTAATACCGTAGAAACCGACGCCGGTAAATTCCGTAAAATATCGAGAATAAATCCCGTCATCCTTCACTACATCGGCTCCTGCAAATGCAATGATAAGAATGATAAGTTATGTATATTACTTTACCATATCTATAGACTGGCTATATTCAATATCTTTTTTCAATTCTCACGAGTATTTCTTTTCTTGAAACGATGTAAGTTGTGTCTTTCAAGAGATTATCCGAGTTAAACATTTGATGACGTGTTCCTCTTCTGCCGATTTCTGTACCTTATTTACCGGTAGTTACCGATGTAACGTCCCATTATGCAATCAATCTCGACGGTGTAAACAATCTTTCTTCTTTTGTGTGTAGTAAATAATCAATTAATCAATAAGATCTACTTTCATTTGCAAAATGTTGGCCTTATTGCAGAGATCGAGCGAATGAAAACAGTCAAACCAAAAAACCTAGGTCTTTGTTTGTTATAGAGATGTAAACATTAATGGGACTCATGTTTTCATCTCGACCAAAAACAATAACAAAGAACGGGACCACTATCTTTTGGTTTCAATTTCTGATTCGCTCGATGTCTGCGAGTGGGCCAAATGTTTTGTTTTGGGGGGCAGGGGAGGGGAGTACATTGTCATAAATGTGTGATTATGTACAATACTATAATACTAGACTCGGGATCGGTTAGTTAGTGTTTATAATAGAATGCATAATGAAGCTTTAATTTAACAGTGATTCGGCGTCGTTACATATGCGTAAAGGTACTTTCGTTAAGGTTTTATCCCAACATCTTCCCTTTTATAAATTTATGCCTTCGTTCTCACACAAAAAAACTGAAAAGTACTTCTTTCTCTCGTCTTTTTCCATAATAAACTCAACTAAAGCTCAATTAGAGAGAAATGGTGAGTTGTGGTCATCCGATCAATAAAACAAACAAGATATAACCCTTTTCAAACCTTTTGTGTGTGTGATGCCATCCCCTACCCCTACCCCCTCCTCCCCACCATATGTCTCATTACGGCTCCACCCTTTCATGCAGTTAAGTAAAGTTATAATGCTCCTACTCTTAACTTAAAACAACGTTTAGAAAGGAAACATATTTAGGATGATATACGGTATTTTTACAGTAATCAAAATCACTTTTTTTACTGCTTAAAGCAGTGAGTTGATGCATGGGTTGATTTATGTAAAACTTGTTTGTTTTCCAGCATGCACTTTGTTTTCAATTATGGTTCGCTTACCAGCACCGTTATCCAATAATTGTAGGATAATGGAATGATAGGGATTTCCGTTGGCGTCAGGAGGTCTTTCAATCGTAGCAGTTACGTTAGCTCTGATGACGGGGTTCAATCCTTGGCGAACTTCGGAAAAAGCGATCAATGGTTGTCCGTTTGCGAAATCTGTGATTGAGCCACTTAGCTCGGAGGTTGCTATGATAGGGTCGACGCCCTCCTGTGAGGCGTAGGTTGATATGGAAACGAAAACCTCGTGTTCGGAAGTATGGCGGTTGAATACTTCATAGGACCAAAATCCAGTCTGCAGATGGATATAAACAACGGCACCGTCAAGATGGAATAATGGTCACATCAAACCAGCGAGCTCTCTACAGGGTCTTAGTCATCTCGTAGCCGGAGAGGCCGGCCATTCTACCCTTTCAATTTTTGCATGTGTGCATGTGTAATTAATGTGTTATTATTCCCTTTGAAATGAACCTACCTCTGTCATATGAAGGACACTGTCCATCTATTCATCCGCCCAACTCCCGTCCAAAAGGTGTTTCACGTGCAGTTACATAATGAACAGCATGGCAAACACCAAAGCAACTTTCACTTTCTCTACAGCCACTCTTCCCAACCTACAGCATTGTTCACATTGGAGAACACAAGAAGGATCTTACACCGCAAAGCCGATCCAGATCCTAGGGTGCACGCTCGCATACTTAAGATCAGACCCCTCAATCGTGATCTCCCTTTCGGGAGGATCCTGACCCCTCCCCCCCCCCTCCCAGGACAATCAAGACTGTAGTGTGGGACGACCAGGGGATCAAGTGACCCGAGATCTCATGTTACTTGGCCTCGTCACTTCAGAAGTAACATACGAGTACACAGAACCAAGCCCTCATGTCAGTGAATTGCAAGCAATCTTTATGAACTTTTTGTGATTGTGTAAATGTTCTTTGTTTGTCGATGAGCCACCTTACGTTCTCAAATGTGGACGCATCCGGGTTCAGTCTTTATTACCTCTCCGGGGAAAACAGGATCCTGATGCTCCTTGCGTTAAAGGAATAACGAAGGCAGGGATCAAAGACAATTTATATTTTTCAGTAACCTCAAAACTATGTAATGTTCGATTTTTAAATTAACCGCTTTCTGTTGGACTGTATACGCTCGCTTTGAAAATTGTCTCCTAAGGCCTGAACATAATGCACAGTAAGCCGCCATTCATTACGCAAACTCCACCTTGATGACGTCAGGAAGGAACAACTCAATCGAGCATAAGCGCTTTCTCCCGTACAAATGCTGTACTAAAGCACAGTCAGTAAACAACAATTTCATTAGAATTTCTCAACAAAAACGAAATAAGTCAAAGAAGGTTCAACTGCAGGACAGCAGTGTTATGATTTTGATCCGATTATCACAGCAGAGGAATTACAGGCAAGGGAAAAACGTAAGAGTAAACAGGGATGAGGATGATATACGGATACCTCCTACGGAGGTGGAGTGTGTTTGTTGCCACAAAGTGGATAATTTTGCGAAGCTTCTTTTATCCCCAGAAGGCTGTTTAGCAGTAAAATACAGACTTTGAAACTGTTTGCCAAAATAGAGCGGTACTAAGAGCTACCTTCGTGATGAGGAACGACATCCGTGGCCACGCAAGGAACATTCCATTTGAATTGGATATGAAGTAAGCCTAAGTCTGGCGAGGAATATTGTATGATTAACGTTACAGTCAGCCTACATTTATACTGTTACTTTAGCGTACACTAGGCCTAGCTTCAAGTGTGCTCGTTTAGCGTAGCCTATGCCATCTTTTCAACGAAAATTTTAAAGAAAAGAGAACACTTGATTTTTTCGTTACTATGACCTTTAGGTGCCTCGTTAAATATTTTAAACTGCGTTGTGCTTATAGGAAATTGCTAGCGCTTATAAAGTTCTAGCCCTAGCAACAACAGCTGAATATTTTCCACGGAGAGTCTATACCACACGGTAAAGACTTTGTTACGAGAGTTGATCCTCACTGACGTCATCAAGATGGAATTTCAGGCGTATTGCATAATAAATGGTGGCTTACTGTGCATTGTGGTTAGGCCTTTTCAAAGCAAGCGTATTCAGTCCAACAGAAAGCGGTTAACTTAAAAACGAATATTAGATAGTTTTGAGGTTACTTAATAATATAAATTGCCTTTGATTCCTGCCTTCGTTATTCCTTTAACAAATATGAGTAAGACTTATGGGACGCGATTCAAGCAAAAGGTCACCAAGCTTTTGACAGTCAGGAGTTGAAATCATTCAATTTGCACTCTCAACAGCAATCATCCATTGCAGGGGCGGATCCAGGGGGGGCCCGGGCCCCCCCCCCTTTTTGAAAATCCTGAATTTTTTTTTTACCGCGTTCGAGGGAAAGGGCCCCATGCGTGATGAAAACATTAAAAGAAAAAAAATCATATGGAGTCTCGAAATGTGAAAATTATTTGTATACAAAAATGTAGGTGTTGGGTAGGGTGAGCCGTACGGCACTTTGGAAATTTCAGGAAATACCGAGCCGATTCGGGAAATTTTGGATTCCATTTCGGGAAAAACAAATTTTGAGTGTGGAAGCACTGAGCACGATGCACTTTTAACGTACGTTCGCGGCAGTCTGGATCAGTGGCGTCGTGCCCATTTGGGCCCGGGGGGCACAGCCCCCCCCCCCAAATTTTGTCAAAGGTGTCATAAAATTTTGTCATAATTTAAAAAAAAGAAGTGTTTTCGAACAGTGTCAGCAACTGAATTTCTTGTAGGGCCTACGAGGAATGGGGCTTCTGTTGACTGCTTGGTCAATGGTTGTAAATTGTTGGTATTCAGTCAATCGAAACAGTTAAATAATTACTGGTTGATAACTAATGAACCAAATGTGCCATCAACGCTGCCATCGTTGAACAATATTATATATACGTAGTCCCAGAGTAAGTGCAACCCGTTACCTTTGCCAAAGTCAGTCAATTTTCCATGAAAAAATGGCAAATTTTTTAATTGTTTTCTAAGCCTGTAACAAAGTTCGGAAAGTTAAGATAAATGTAGTGAACAGAGATTATGGGACTCCATGTGAAGTTCTTCTTAAGCTATGCAATCAGTTCGCTAATAGGTCCACCAGGATAAATTTTCCTCATGATCTGATAGGTAGTTTTGAAAAA
Organism: Apostichopus parvimensis; assembly: GCA_000934455.1. Taxonomy (NCBI): domain Eukaryota; kingdom Metazoa; phylum Echinodermata; class Holothuroidea; order Aspidochirotida; family Stichopodidae; genus Apostichopus; species Apostichopus parvimensis. Next base: position 106,729 of record KN884727.1, read on the forward strand.
AATGAATAATAATAACGGCATAGCTTTTTCTTTACCCAGTCACCACTTCTCACGGGCATGGGCGGCGATCATGGATCAGCCAACACAAAATGTTTCGATTTCTTAAATTTTGGGCGCTTCTGGGAGACGAGGGATTGGTAAACTGAGGAATAAATGGCGATCACTTCCTTCGAGAATATTTCACAAAATAAAAAATTGCCGGAAATTTTGATCAATTTAAGGGGTGTTGCTTACTGCCATAAAGCACGGGAAGTGCCGTTTCCTGCAATCTGAGGGGTCTGCCAGACGAAAATTTTTCTGGTACGCTGCGCGCCAACTCGTGGTGGCGCTCCGCTTAGATAGTCATCACCTGCTCACGGGCCCCCCCAAAAATTTATTTTCGCACGACGCCCCTGGTCCGGATCCAGTAAGCACGAAGCTAGCAGAGAGGGAAACGACTCGCAACTAGCTCGAAATTGCTAATATATGCCCGGCAAACCATGAATACATGATTTATTGGAAAAAAATTATACTCCAAACTTTCACGAAAAGTAGCACCAGATTGCACCGAGGACCTCCATATTTTGTGAAATTTTCCAAAGGGGAGGGGGGCACCCACTCCCTCTTAGACCCCTCCCCCAGGACGACGATTAGGCAATTCCCATCTGGCCCCCCCCCCCCTTCGGCGAAATCCTGGATCCGCCACTGCATTGGGATAGTATATCGGTTCTTCCATGTCTGAGGTCTTAGCAATTCATGAGTCGTGGCACTTATTGTGCAGAAACTAAACTATCAGTAGAAACTGCGCAAGTTTGTAACCTTTTACGCTTCAGAAATGATATTGGTTCAGCTATTGACATCTCACCTCTGCGAACTCAAACTTCACCGATACAACTTTAAAAGTTAAATCCACGCCATATCCTTCGTATGAGCCATTGGTGAAAACCCTTCCAGTTGGTGACTTAATAATGACGTCGATTGCTGGTGAGCCTGGAAAACGAAACAAAAATATAATTATTTGTATTATACAATGGATTTCGAGATCTTTACGGCTGACTTACATTGTGTCTGGAAAATGACATCGTGGCAATTTTAACTTCAGGATTCCTAGGAGACGCAGCAAGAAATAAATCTTGAATGCCATGGCGTTTAAAGGTCGACAGTATGTTGACCGCAAACATGAGCACTGTAAAATTGGCTAGAAGTTTTCAATGATATTTTCCTCGAGGCTCTGATCCTCCATATTGTTTTTGGACAAAGCGAAGGGTTTCAGAGGAGTGTGTAGTTAGTCATTTAACGCTTTGAGGGCGACAATAAAGTGCTGAAATAATTGATCAATTATTAACGATTGAATTTGTTTGGTTCTATTTCGAGGTGGTTTTTGATGTAGTCTTGGTCAAGACCGTTCGGTCTATATATAAATAATCGTCGAATTATAACACTAACTGAGGGCGCCCTTCCACAAATCTGCCTGTCAAGGGAATTAGACTTAAAGCAGCATTTTGCGTCGTTTTCTATGATTTTTCTCAACCTCACTGACTCCACTATGCCATAACGACATACATAACTAGCTTATCTATTTAAATCTTACTTCAAATGGTGGCATAAATGTCGAAAAATTTGCAACTTTCAACTTTGTTTTTCTCCAAGATATTTTCCGTTGGGATCCCAATAAACCTCGCCCA
>KN884728.1:0-17150 GCA_000934455.1 Apostichopus parvimensis
TACAACGTGAAAACAGTTTGCAGGAAAGAAAGTTTGGCCGTGTATCTTAATATAACACACTTCTCCCACCATATCCAGTATATTTTCAGGTGATTTATACCAGAAGATATAGTTTTGGGGTGATTTAAGGCTTAGGTGTCCGATATTCGAAGTGTCCATGCTACTACTAAATAGCAAGTGCAACTGATGGCTCCTAATTAGAAGCTAAAATTTGTCACAGAATCCAAGAATGCCAGACATTACATGAATTTACCTCATCATTGGGAGTAGCAGTGAGCTATGTGACTTAGGGCCTACACAATCATCATAAATGTTGGCCATTGTTATGCTTCATTCTTTTCTGAATCTGATGTCAAACAATTTTATGTTTATTTAAGGAGCCTTTACATTCAAAATTTGCACAAACCAAAGTCTGGCTAAGAAACACCAAACAAGCCTGCCAATTTAGGAATTTGGCAATCATTTCCATGAAAATTTTGTGTTGTACGAATCTCTTCTGAGGACACATTTATAAGTATTTGACAGCAACAGTAAGGTTATGGATCTGATATATTTTGGAAGTGGTTATAATGGAACAATCTGTTGAGGTTTCAGCAAAATTTATTGTGGTCGCTTGGGATCCACACAGTGGTTTGGCTTGAAATGAAGAAATTCATGTTGCGCTCTTGAGTTGGTGCTAAAGTAAGTCCTAAAGCAAATGTCTTGGTTCCTACATGTGATACCTGATGCTACAGTAAAGAAAAAGAACTAAGCAACAAAATCAATAAATATGATAAATTTGTATTTTATGTGTTTGTAACGTCTGTTTCCTTCAGTGTATTGATACATTGCCTTGGAGTTCACTGTATGCAAAGGGCCTGGTACTTAATTTAAAAGCTCAGTGAGAAGTGTTTCTTGGTGTACTGTAACTGTCGAGAATTAGAGCATGATAGCAGTAGCAAGACAAATCTGTTATTTAGCCTAAGTTGTGAGATTCTTAAAACGAAATCCTAGAAACCGTCTATTGTTTGATACCTGAAGATCATCAGACCTGGACGGAATTAAATTAGTTGATTGGATGTCGTACTGTACACACCTGTAGATCATGTACCTTCCCGTGGAAACAATGTCACCCGTTATGTTGCTGTACGGGAGAGAAGCAATACAGACATCATGTCTGAAGTCAATCAAGTTTCTATTCTTTCCTGTGCACCCTTTTTATAAGAATTTTTTTTTTAATGTCCCTTGTTTTCCTTTTAGTGGAGGCAAGTCTTGGAAAGTTTCTACAAGTATGGCAGATGAAGAAACAACTCAAGTGGATGAAAGTAAGGACCAGACTGATGACAGCAGTGGCTTGAAGAAGGAAACTGAAGGAACCAGTACAAAGCTAGCAGAAGCAGACCAGGCAAAAGAAAAAGAAGTAGTATGACAAATTTTGAAATTTGTTTTTTAGTATTAATCTTGATTTGTCAGAAAGAAACATGGAGGAGAGAGATGGTAAAATGGGGGGGGGGGGGGGGGGGAGTGGGGCAGGGCTGAGCATTGATTAAGGAACCCATAATAAGAAGCAGCAGGGAATAAATTAGTGTTAACATATTGCATAACAATTTTGATATGGCTTAAGTATATGGTATCTTAGCTACTGTACTGTATAAAATACTAAAAGCACTATGGCTTTTGTGACCAAAGTTGCTAGTTATCTTTGGAAATTGCTACAATTTGGTTAGATTTGCATAGCAAACTTGTGATGTGACATGGCACAATTTATTCAGTGAATTGATCACTCCTGGTATTAACAAACATAATCATTTTAAGACAAACATAATAAGAGTAGTTTATGTTGTTGTTGTTTGACCAAAAACTGTGATATATCTCTCTACATGAGACTGTTAGTCATTAATAAAGTTCAGAGGTCAGAGAATGAAACCCTATACAATACTGTGCCTTTTCTTAGTTAAAGGTCGTCAGGCTTACCATGAAATATGCTATAATATCTGATAATGGTGGTTGCTAAGATTCGTCAAGTAAATCACTGCCAAGTTTAGATCAAGCCTGCTAACAGTGAGTTGTGATGATTTGTTTAAAGACCTCCAAGAAAAATATTTTAAAATATTAATCTATGTTTTAGAACACTGAGAGTTTGGGACAGCACTGATGATCTGTTAAAAGAACTGCCCCAGATGGTTTTGGCAGAGAGTACTGTTGACAATTTGAAAACCATTTACCAGCATTTCACAAAATTTAGCATGTTGTAAAAAACGTCTAACTGTGTTTGGTACCCGACAGGACAGATTGGCCAATCAAGTGGCCGCACATTACAACACTCTACCAGAGGCAGGGAGGGAAAAAAGAGCTGAGAGCAGGATATTCTTCCAGCGAAATTTCAACAACTGGATAAAGAGTGTGTGTATCGCAGATGCCTTAAGGAAGCTTCGAGAGAAGGAGAGAGGTCGGAAGGTCGTTGCTCTGGATCTCTGCTGTGGAAAAGGCGGAGACCTACTCAAATGGAAGAAAGGAAACATCAGCCATCTTGTTTGTGCTGGTTAGTGAATTCATCATTTCCCTTGTGACTGAAAAGGTTCTATCGTTTCTACCATTTTATCTCCCCTCTTTTCTGAATATTCCTTTAAATCTTGACTCTTGTCTTGTTTAATAGTTCCATCGTCTTCCCAAATCAATGTAAAGATTAAGCCATGGTCTGTAGAGACTCAAATATGTCCTTCCACAAAACATATTTGAAGAGGTAAAATGGGTTGGTGGGTAAAATTGGTATAAAATGGAAATTCTCATTGTTGCCTGTGATAGAACCTTCAAGAAACCTAGAGAGTCATTTGGGGTCAATTCAGTTCTTTAACATTAATCATTTAAATTTGCACAAGGGGGGAGTATTTTCAAAATAGTGACAGAAATAATCGAAACTTATTATCATTATGGAACATACTTTGAAAAAGATTTTGTTTAAAAAATTTATCTGGTGGCAGAATGGAATTTACAATCTCAATTGACAAAGACTATTCAGTTTATTCTACTAGCCTATTCTACTAGACTATACTAGACTATACTAGACTATACTAGACTATAATAGACTATACTAGACTATACTAGACTATACTAGACTATAATAGACTATACTAGACTATACTAGACTAGACTATACTAGACTATTCTAGACTATTCTACTAGCCTGTCTCAATCAGCTGGAAAATTTTACAGTATCTTGCTAGCTGATTAGTGAAAAGTTTTGTTCAAAATTGAGGTAGCATACTGTGCACAAATTTAAATCCAAGAATTTTCAGTTTTAAGAGAAAGCAAAACATGAAACTTTTTTTAAACAATTATCACTGAGTGGATTTTGATCTGATTGTGATGACTGTTGATCAAATCTTGCATTTACAATCATGCTTTGTCATCAATAACTGTCCTTACCTGGTCGAATAGGGTGGTCGGTATATGTATGGGATGACAAAAAAATATGTATTCTCGATTTCATAACAGATTTAAGGAAAAGTCACAATTATTAAATGCTAGTGTTATGGATTTCTGAAAGAAGTCAATTGAGATCAAACATCTCTGATGTGCTGTTTTTAATTTTTTTTTATAGACCACTGTTCTAAAGACATGGAATATGTGATCCTTCTTGTGTTAAATTGCTCACACACAGTCGGAAAACTTTGTGAACCTTTCCGAACCAGTTTGTCGGGAAACTCACTGCTCTCACCAGAATCAACCAGGCCAAAAGTTACAATCAAGGAGGAACATACGTAAACTTAAAATAAACTAAAAGATGCTAAAACAAAACTAGAAACCGTGAGCAGAGTTTCATTGTAAATTACCCTTATGTTCATAAGTGTTTTGGTTGTCTTCTTTCCCAAAAATTGGCAGGGAAATGGCCGTCATTAATAAACATGTTCGTAAGAAACTTGGCAAGGTTTTCCAACCCTGCAACCCGGCAGTTAAAAGAATCTGACATTTTTTTCCAAATTTTTCAGACATTGCGGCAGTGTCTGTAGAGCAGTGTGAACAGCGCCACCATGACCTCAGAAGGAGATCGGATAACAATAGACATCCCGTCTTCACCGCGGAGTTCCACACGGCCGACTGTGCCGAGGTATAGTAGTAGTATTGGCTAAGGCGTCAGACTCTTGATCCAAGGATTGCTGGTTCGATTCCTGCCTAGTTCATTACGTTGTGTCCTTGGGCAAGATGCTTTATCTCAATTGCCTCTCTCCACCCAGGGGTTAAATGGGTACCTGTGAGGTACCTTGTCATTGAGCGCAGTATATAACTGCTGCCGACTGGAGGGATTGTCTCTGGGACAGGTTATCATTGACCAGGGGTAATATAACGTCTGTAAACCTATGGCTGGTATAAAGCGCTATATAAAAAAATATAAAAAAGCAAAAAAAAAACAAACAAAATAAGATTGATTATGCGTTGCAGCAAACCCCAATGTATTACACACTAATACACACCTAATGAAAGCAAATCTAGAGGGCTCTGTTCATTCTTTGGTGGATGATTTGCATTTGTCCTCAGTTTGATGAAAGTAGCTTTTCTTTTCATTGATGTTAAAAGATGTTGATGCTATTCGATATCGTTCCCTATGATGTCCCATAGCTAGTTCCATTTCAATGATTTGGTAAAATTTGATTCAAATTCGTTAATTAATTGCTGATTAGCCATCATTTGGTGGACAAAGTGTAGGAGGTCCAATCTTATTTTGAGCAGTTCTTTTCTCTGTTGTAAATCTGCACACTTAAAACGACTAGAGCATCGATGGGGGTAAACTCACAGGCTCTCAACTGGGTATATTGGTAATGTATGCATACAATGGTGGCTTTGAGGGCAAAAATCAGTTTAATGTTTCATGTTAACATGTGTAGCTCATATCCTAACTTAAGCATAATCATTTATGTAAAAAGCCAGTTTCACAGGATAAAACATCCATGCTAGATACATTACAAAGGTTCCTTCCCAGTCCGAGGTAATCTTAACTCTCGCAACATACTTTCTTAGCTTTAAACTATTATCCTAACACACTGTAGCATACGCAAACTAGAGCCTATACCGCAATTTTTGCAAAGTTCCGTGTTTTTGTTTTTACCCCAGGCTCATCCCTGGTATAACAACATCTTACTATAAACATTACTCTTTAAAAATCTGGTATTATTCATTCTCTTCCTTACAGAAAATATTGTCCGAGGTTTACAAGAATCCTGATCTGATGTTTGACATCACCAGTTGTCAGTTTTCCTTCCATTATTCCTTTGAGAGCATTCAGAGAGCAGATACAATGCTGAGAAATGCTTGTGAGAGGCTGAGACCAGGTGGCATCTTCATTGGAACCATGCCTAATGGTTGCGAACTTGTGTAAGCAATTTAAATTCTTTCTTTTTTCTTTCGTTGGAGGGAAGTAGAATGCTTCAATTATAGTCAGTCTGGCTTAACGTTTTGGCTTTCTAGTAATTGCGATAATTCCGTAATAATTCCGTAAGTTTACTCTCTAGACTAGGGGTACTAACCCTCTGATTCATTGCTATAATGAGGTAAATATACTTTATAGGTGTACCAACCTTCCAAAATTATTGCTAGAAGTTTTTAAAGATCCTTTAACTGAGTACTGACCCTCCCAATGAATGCTTTTTCTCTGCAAAAGTACTTCCTATAAAATAAGTAACTTCCTTAATATTGGGAACAACTTCATAGGTGTAAGTTAACCACAAAGTTCTGTTAGTTAGACTGAGGGGTTACCGGTCATGTGTGGATATTACATGCCTTAGTCAGAAAGACATAACTTCACAACTCAATGCAATATGTAACTATGTAGATTTCAGTCACTCGGCTGCCATACTGTTAGTGACATTAGAGTGTTGTGTGTGTGTGTTTGATTGATTCTCAAGGGATGTGTGGAAACATTTGCAATCACAAAGTTACTTTGGCAACTAGGAAACACCTAGTGTAAACATAAAATAATGTATGCCTATTTTACGAAAAGAAAATATAAAAAATGTAGAGAATAATTCAAAGCTAAACAATTGTTGTCCTGCCTCTAAAACCCGTGCAATTGTTTGTTATATATGCTATCATTAATCTAGAAGTGGCCTCCCACTATAACATTGACAATGTCAATTGTTGGTCAATATTTAAATGGGAAATTATTAACTACAGTACTTGCTTCTAACTTGAGATGTAGTTGTTTCGTAATGTCTTTTTCCCTCCTCAGCAAAGAGGCCTATTCCCACTTCCCCAACTCCATCTCCTCCTCCACCTTTCCCCCCCCCCCCCCTCCAGTAACCCCTCACCAATAAAATAATCTTGCTGCTTCATCAAACCTATTCATTAGGGGAAAAGGCTGTCAATTTTTATGATGTGTACCATAATATCTTGTGTAATAGTCATAAATTTATGGAAGAAAGAAATTTTCTGTTTTCCCCCAAACCCCCTCACTATCCCCCCGCATTCACTTTACCCGTCACCCCAACGATTAATGTAGGTATTACTGTATGCATTTCAACAGTCTGCTTGTAGTTTACGTGCACCCGATAATATTTGATAATTTTGTCTCTAAAGGAGGAGAGTTCAAAATTCTGAGGATCTTTCTTTTGGGAATGACGTATACAGGGTCACCTTCAAGAACAAGGAGGCCTTTCCTCTGTTTGGTTGTATCTACGACTTCCATCTTGAAGGTGTCGTCGATTGCCCAGAGTTCTTGGTTTATTTTCCACTTCTTGAAAAGTAAGTCATATCATTAACTTGGAGGGGGTTGGGGGGAGGGTGGCGGGGGGGGTGTGGGGTGCAGGTTGATTCATATCAAGTGTGATGTTTGGGTGACTTATTTACTAACTTGAAGTGAATTAATTAGTTTATAATATCTACAAAACCCATCGAGAAATCTCTGTTGAGAGGATAAATGATATCGTAATAGTTTTGAAGCTTTTTGCGTCGTAGAGATGAATAGAACGATCGTTTATAGAACGATCGTTCTATAGAACGATCGTTTGCTTGGCATACTTGATGCCAATCTTATTAAATAAGCAGAGCTGTTTCTGATGTGAAACATTTCCTCCCATCTCTAAGTCTCCTGCAGAATTATTGAATGATTTAAATTTGATATCAGAAATAATATGGCCATTTAGATCCCAAGGCTTACAGGTATCGTTTGCCCTTCTAACAGCAAAGGTTTTTCCCTCAAGGGATTTCCAAGGGAAGTTATAAAATATGTCTTTTTCATTTTTTTTCATGATGTATGTACTGCATTAAAATTTTAACACAAGGAAGGAAACATGTTGAAGCCAAGATGCTAATAGAAGAAGTGTGAGCCATTCTTTTTAAAGTGTGAAAAAAATAAAAGTAAAGTGACTTTGTCAAATACCTTTGTTATCTTTTTCTTCTCATTGTTTTCTTCTTATTGTTTTCTTTGTAGAATGGCTAAGAAGTATGACATGAGACTGCTTTACTCTGAAACCTTTGCAGAATTCTTCAAGAAACATTCCAACAATCGAGAAAACAATGAGCTTCTCAGCAGAATGAAGGCCTTAGAGGTAACTTGTGTTCCTTCTATGATGAGGTGGAGGTGCCTCAATGTATGGTTATATGCTAACTCTTGGTGCCGGACATGTCTGTCGAAAGGGGGGGGTAGGGGAGGGGTAGATGGAGTAGGGGAGGGGTAGAGAAATCAATTTCCACTCTAAAAACAGAGAATCCTAACATCTTGTCATTATTTGTAAGCATTTAAAATGATACAGATGTTAATGACTAGAGAGGATGTAATTGAAGCAGAGGTAGAGAAATGTTACACACCTTTCTGTTGTTCCCCCCCCCCCCCCCACTCCTCTTCTCATAGCTCTCTTCCACCCTTTTTTCTCCACACCTTTCTGTCTTTTTCCTTCTCCAGTTTATTCCCTACCCCATTCCCTTAATCCTCTCTTTGTCCCTCCACTGTTTATCTCCTACCTCTCCTCTTCCCCTGTTGGTTTCTTTCTTTCTTCTCTCCATCCCTTGTCTATTAATCCCCTTACATCTATCTCTTTGTGTTCACCATGCTCATTAACCTGTCTGTATTCTGTGCGTGTTTTTGTCCCTGCTGTTACTGTTACTTGTCATTTAGCCTCTGAAGAAGATCCTGCTAGGATCGAAACGTCAGGCCAACTTACTTTTACACACCTTTCTGTTGAAAGGCTGACTAGGGGTTGACAAAATGTGATACGTACAGAAAAAAGAAAAATATTCCCAAGCACTGCTGGTTGAGAATCCTATCTCAGTGTCTTGTTCCTAATGCTAGGAGGTATGGTTGTCATAGTAACTATTTGTTGAACATATTCCAGTCAGTGGTTTGTGATGTCTTCATAGGACATAGTCTTCAAAATATTGTATTACCTTGCAATGCTATACTTTCAAACTGGTTTCCCTATCGATATATTTGAATTTTCATCACAAATTAATAACCAGTAGCTTCATAACAAACCGTGCGATGTAAATGATATTGTCTTCACCTCGTGGTGCAGACTATTTATCATTTACAGACGACATTGTTTTGAGGCGATCCGTCCGAATATCCCTTCGGACCGAAGTATGCTCACTCGCGACCTCTTTTGAGCTCTATTAAATTGACAATAAATCCGTCTACAGCTCTTTGTGGTAATTGTGACTCTTGTCGTTATCTTCAGATGTTTCCTCCGCATGATAATTCATCGAGTGAAGCCAAAGGTGCCTACGACCACGCCGTAGAATACTTGGAGAAGAAGAAATCGGAGTCCAGCGAAGATCGCAGAGATCACAGAACTCCAAGAGTGGTGAGTCTTCTCATAAATGGAAAGCAAAGCTGTTAAGAAGGAAATTTAAATTGGTAGAGGCCACACTGGTTAGGAATTGTCTTCACTATTAGACCTCACTTTGTTTGTTGTTCTGTTTACATAGCAAGTTAAATACAGCAAAAAGTGGGGACTTTTCTGGAAAAGTCTTCAAGTTTTCCACCAGAATTTGAAAAAATGTGTATTTGATATTTCAATGAAATTGCTGGATGTTTTATCGATCACAGACTGTGAGACTAACACATGTCTTTCTTTACATTTATAATTGCGATTCTAGAATACTTTTAAGTTTCACACTTCATCGAGACTGGTCCACTTCCCACGAAGCATCTCTCAAGAGATTGACGTCTTTTTGAATATTCATAGAGAAGAAAAAAATCAAAGGAACTCTTTAATATGTTCTATTATTCAAATCGGTGTAGCATATTAAGCCAATCCTGTGGTAGCCTTTAATTATTATGCAAATTAAGCAGATGTAGCCATCTTGCTCTATTCTTGTATTTCAAGACTTTTCGTTGAACAAAGTCCGTGCTTCCAATGATCAGTTACTGTTTAAAAATGTTAGCATGTTAGAAGAAAAAAAAATGTGTGGATTTACAGTTCTCTCTGGATAGGCAACACATCGATGGACTTTCTTAAGTACTGTACATGTTTTGTCTCACATATAAATGAATTATTTTTTCTCTTTCAGGGTACTCTCTCGAAAGCGGAATGGGAAGCTACCAGTCTGTATCTAGTCTTTGCCTTTGTCAAAGAAGACACCAAAGATGCAGCCAAGGATCTTGAGAAAGAGACCAAGGAGGAGGAGGGGGTGAAGGAGGAGGAGAAGGAGGTGGAGGAGGAGGAGGAGACAGCGTCCCCCACCAAGGGAGAGGTTCCAGATAATGATGCAGACTCCGAGAGAAAGAGGGACGCCGAGATTGAAGAGAGCTTATCAGCAACCAGAGAGATAGAGGAGGACGAACCTCCACTCAAGAAACAAAGTACTTGAAACAACTATCTACGTACGAAGGTGACAAGAGATGAGTTGCACACGTGTTAAAGTCATCACAGCCTTCTCACCAGTGGCCTCACGTCGCCCTCTCTTGGAATCGAGGGATAGAGGAGTTGTGTTGCTTCAGACACTCGTTGAGAAGCCAAAAGTAAGAGGTTTAGCAAAATGGTAGCCACCTGTAAGTTTAGTTTCAGGATTCGTTTTGTCCTCCTAAGATTCCCCGAGTAGCATATATATAAACCTCACGGTGGTGCAGACCTTCATAACACATGTAAAAGCAGGAAGGAAAAGGTATCGGTGGTTGGATCCAACTTATTAACATGAGAAATCACTGTGCATGATTTGTACATTGAATGGTCTCGTATATACTGTAGAAACCTGGCATGAAACCACTAAGCCTGTGTGATATCTGGTCATTTTTCATTACTGATGATGAAGTGAAGGGCAGATTAATAATACTTTTTATTTTTGCGACATATCTTGCGATGGTTGACACGGTTTGAGTAACAGAAGAAATCACTGTGCATGATTTGTACATTGAATGGTCTCGTATATACTGTAAACACCTGGCATGAAACCACTAAGCCTGTTGGATATCTGGTCATATTTCGTTACCGATGATGAAGTGAAGGGCAGATTAATAATACTTTTTATTTTTGCGACATATCTTGGCGATGGTTGACATGGTTTGAGTACTGTCGGTCTCTGGTTCAACCTAAAAGTGCTAGAACTATGATCAGGAGAAGAGAATCATAGGGATCAAGTGAACAAATACATAGTCAGGACTGGATCCAAAATTCTGATCTTTCTATGAAGTCAAAACTGACTGGTCTCATATACTGTAAAAAGTTGCAAGAAATCACTATGCCCGTTGGATGTCTGGTCATTTAGTTTACAGATAACAAAGTGAAGGGCAGATTGATGTATTATTTATTTATTTTTACGACATATCTTGCGATGGTTGACATGGTTTGGGTACTGTCGGTCTCTGGTTTAACCTAACTACAAAATAGTACTAGAACCATGATCAGGATTAGGGGATTATAGGGATCAAGAGAACAATACATACTCCGGACTGGATCCAACATTTCTGATCTTTCTATGTAGTAACAACTAATCCCTTTAAATAGATAAGAAGTTGTAGGTTAGATTTTTGATTGAAAAGATTGAACAGGAATGTTTTTTTTTTATTACTCAGAGATACAGTATTAGATTTGTCAGGATTTGATCTGCATGGTAGGGTCACTCAGTTTGATCTAGGAACAGATAGAAGGCACCGACATTTTCACCAAGTCAAATTTTTAACCCTTCAATTTTGTTGACGTTTATGCTGCTTCCAATGGTGAGTTCACCCAGATTTTTGTGGAAAGAGTCTGGTCTGCTGGGTTTGTTTGGTCAACTAGGAGTGTTAGCTCAGTGGTTAACGCTGGTGCCTTTCAATCATAAGGTCCCGAGTTTGAGTCACTCCAAGATTAATGTATGTCGTCCAGTTACAGAGTTGTTGACAATTGACAATTCATAATCATGAACGTAAAATATGAATCTAAGAGACTGACTTCGGTCGGCTTGCGGCTTTGATAAGCCAATGATAGCTTCTTCGCGAGTTCCTGCTTGCAGGAGGATCTAAAATACATACATACAACTCGCAATAGTGATCTGCTCTCTATGTGTGATCTTCCTCTCTAACCCGGAACTGTAAATGTCGGACTCACTCTAGATCTGATCCTTTGATCCTTTCCAAGTCATCTGATCCTGTACTTCAAGACTTGATCCTCTCCAGGTCTGATCCTCCTTGCCACATTGCTAAATGATACCTCAGTTGTTTTATATGTCTATTTATCGTAGGAATTTTCTCGTAAGATGTTATCATGAAATTTGAAAATCTAACGCTTAGGCTGCTTTTCAGCCTAAAGTGACGTTTACGGTGATTTTTTTGTTGTGGATTGCTTACAGAATGCACAATTCTTTTGAACTTCTTTGCATTTTCATTTTCAACGAATATTTATATTGTGCGTATGTTTTGTGCTTTCTTCTCTCTCGTTTTTTATGAGACAGATTTGAAACTTGATTGATAAGTAGATTAAGTAAATCCAGATGCTTTGTCTTGGCAACAGAATTTCCAGCAATCCATAAATAGTTATTAAAAACTGAATTTGCTCACTTCATTGTTTCTTATTACCTCTACATGTGATTTAATACAGTCCTACAATTTTGTAACTCTCAAGTTGAAGAAATATTTGTTATTATTCCGGATTTGATTCACTGCTTGATACTGGGTCAAGTGATAAAAGTTAGTCATATTACATTTATATTTTAATAGATGTATAAAAATATAAATTTACATATGACTTTCTTATCTATAACTTCCTTGAACTGATCTATAACAGGTGTGTGTTACCAGCTGCCATAATCAGATCATCAACCCAAATAATGACTATAATCATGTCATTTTTAAATTGCTTCTTGTAAAACACAATTGATGTGATGAATTTTGAACAAAATCATTTTCAACAGGTTCTCATGTAATACTTTATTCCAATTTCTACCCGACTGTTTTAACCCATACAGTGATTTGTTTAACTTAAATACCAACTGTTCTCCTGTGTCTGATAAAACTTCAAAGCCGCCTGGTTGCTCTAAATAGATTTCTTCATAGATAGGAGCATGAAGGTAGGCAGTTTTGACATCCATCTAAGAACAATCAGGTCATTTGGCACTACCAGTTGCATTACAATCCTAATTGATGTGGTATTAGCTGTCAGGGCAAATGGTTCTTTGTAGTCTATCCCCTTTTACTTTGTTGTAACACTTGGCGACATATCTTCCGTTGAGTCCCCTTGTACCTTCTGAATCCTCTTAAATTGCATACACCCATATTCCTCCCCCCCCACAACCCCTCCCCCTCCCCTTCCCCACTGGATATTTACCTTCAGGTAAAGCTGTTATCATGCCTTATGCTCTTTTTCCTCAGTACTGACTCAAAAGCATTCCCTGTGAATTCTGAACCATTGTCAGACCTGATACACTTTACCTTGCCATAAGGTGCACAATCTGCCAAACACTTTTCCAATACTAATGCAGTGTCACCCTTGGTTCTAATGAAATCAACAAATATGGCTCCTGAATAATCATCAGTGAATGTTGCTGCATATTTGAACCCATCCTTAGCTACAGGGTTAATAGGTCCTGCTAGGTCTGTGTGGACCAACTCCTGGGGTGTGGTGGCCTTAGCATCTAGTTTTGGATTCCTACTGTTTACAAAGTTTCATTCTGTGCACCTTTCACAATCAAATGTTGATAGTTCCTCAATCGTAGTAAAAGGAAAATAAAACTCTGTAATCTTCTCTTTATCATTACAGTGACCATAAAATTATACATTTTTTGCGTTGATTTTGGTCATTTTTTAAAATTAAATGATTACTTTTTTACGATATTTTCATTAATTCTAGTCAAGTTTCATTTGGAATAGATATTCAAGTTTCATTTGATATGGATATTCAATTTTTTTTCCGGGGGGGGGGGGGGGGGCGGCGGAAATTACTAGTTTCTTTATGACTTGTTTTTAATACTAATATGAATTGCTGTCTGGCCGGCGCAATATTTTGGAAGCGAAAATGACAATACTTATAATTAGTTTCAAATTAAGTTAGATATTATACGGAAAGAAAATTTAGTAGGCAAGCGAATTATGTACTGGCATATAGTAAGTAAACTTAACAATATTTGAGTTACCTGTACACCCATAGACGTAGGAGCCCAATTTGATTTTTTTTGGGGGGGGGGGCTGTGACGACTTGCCCGAAAAATATAACCAAACTTTTTCGCGCGCTCCGCAAGCGTTCAACATCTTAATGTACATATCAAATAGGCATGCATCGGTTACGTATGCCAATAACATACAAACGTTTGCCGTCTCATTACCCTTCCATATTGGTTATAATTTTGGGGAAGTCGTTAAAATAATAATGATAATAATAATAATATAAGTTTAACCATTGAAAAACACATTGCAGTTTTTTCTTTTTTTTCTTTAGTAGGTTCCCGAAAATTCTCAGCATATTGCCCGAATTTTCACAAAAATATCTGGTTGGGGGGGGGGGGGCTGCAGCCCCAACCACCTACGCCTATGTGTACACCCACCCTGGCTTTCTCTACGTCAATTTTTTTTGTGCCGTTTCAACGCGTTTCAGCTATTGTCATTGATATTGAGCAATATATGAGGTGTTTTTTTTTACCCCCTACTGAAAGTCATTTTCTAAGTAGTACGGGCTTAGATCTCTAACTCTCTCGTCGTCTCGCCTTGTCTCGCAAAGTTTTGCCACTCATTAATCTTAGACAGCGTACATTTTCGTCATTACGATGTAGAGAAATGATAAATTAGTGAGGATTATAGAAATTAAAGTAAGGTTTCTATGGTGAGGAGGATCAAGTTTCATATACGTCATTAATTATGTACAGGTAACGAAGTGATCGCATGGAATATTCCAATAGTCTAAACTGAATCTATAGGGATAAGTTCTATTATATTATGACTGACGGAATTATCTATCTAGTGTAAACCAGTCAGATCAAATCGACTAGCAGACGTTTTACTTGCTATGGGAAAAGAGACGTCGCCTATCAAAGGTACTTTTCTGTACTGTGCTACATAATTATAACGTGCCATACACAAAAGGCATACGAATACTGGTGCATTGGAGCTTAATTTGAAGTGTGGGGATCGCTGAGGTGGATGGGGGGGGGGGGGACCCCTAAAACAAAAATTTATCGGAGTTTTGTCCGCTGTGATGTAAAAAAAGAGTCTCCGAGGCATTTAGTGCGGTACTGAATGATTGTAGCCGGTTATTATTAGTTTATGCTATAAAGAATTTACTCTTTGGCTATCGTTTTGATCTTGTCAATGTTTAGACTGCAAGAAAAAAGGCTTTAACGCCCAGGTAGCGGCTCCGAAGCATATGTCGTATTTTACGATAAAAAGAAAAGAACGGAGAAATTGAAAAAGATATGCAGCGTCATGTCGTTGCTATTTTAGCAAATCTAGCACTTGTTTGGGGGGTTATCATGCTGTCGTTAAAAATCGTTATTATTAGTTTATGCTATAAAGATGGGTTTTTCCCCTATGGTTTGATCTTTTCAAGACAAATGTTTAGACTGCAAAAAAGGGCTATAACAGCCAGGTAGTGATTTCGAAGCATATATCGTATTGTAAGATAAAGAGAAAAAGACGAAGACATTGAAAAAGAAATGCAGTGTCATGCCGTTGCTATTTTAGCAGATCTAGCACTTTTAGGTAATCATGCTGTCGTTAAAAATGGCCATCATGTATTCCAAACCGATGCTATAGTTGAACGTTGTCACTTTTCGTTTTGTAAAGCATGCATACTTGAAATCAGGTGATATGTTGACTGAAATCAAACATTTATCAGCTTTGATTTACTTCGCAAACACGATTGGTTGGTAATTTAAACAGGGAGAACAAACAGCACAGATCAACTTATTTGTCGATTAAAAGGATGATTAATGAAATAATAACAAACTAAAAGTTCAAAAAACACCGAAATGGTAAAAGTAGGCCTAATACAAAAATAAAATAGGCCCATCCCTCCTAATTGAGGTTTCAAGTAGGCCTTTATCAACAATTGAACCTTTTATAAATTTGTATGAGAAATATTCCTGTGGCTGAAGTTGGTTGTTTAAAAAATGTTGGAAAATCTGCATATTTTCACATCGTCAAAGCACTTATGTTTCTTTATGGCGAAGATAATAGACTTTTTCAAATTTTCGGATTTTTGTCTTGCAACAGTAGAGTGCAGGCGCGTAGCCAAGGGGGGGGGGGGCGAAGGGGGCAGCCGCCCCTCCCTCCCCCCTTGAGCATATTTTTTAATTTTTTTTAATGTTTTTATGATATCGCTAGTAATTTCAAAATAGAAAATGCTAAGATGCAACTTACAAGGCCTGGGAAGTGCCATTTCCAGCGATCTGCATGGGAGGCATTTTCAGCCAAAATTTTCATCTACGCTTTGCGCCAACTCATGGTGGCGCTACGCTTAGATAGTATGCAATGCCGTATCTACGGCTCTGGAAATTTTTCGACATTTTCGCCTCTCCCTTGGCAAATTCCTGGCTACGCGCCTGATAGAGTGAATGATGTCATCATTGCATCTGAACAGAAAATGTCTTTCTTTTATAGAAGACGTAATAAAAAGAAGATGATCACCAATTATGGAAAATAGATATTTCTACAGATGATTTCACTTTGATGAAATTCAAAATATAGCGAACATTGACAGCTAAGCAATTTAAAAAGCAAACATTTCTAAATGATTCACCAGGATAAATGATCAATAAGATTAGAATAACAAAGTGAAGCTTTTTGAAGAATATCGTCCATGACGAAATTATAGACCACCTATACTGTGTTCCGCAGGCTCCTGGATAAAGGGAGGGGGTATTCACCTTTAGTCAATCAAAATAGGTTACAAGTCGTCCAACGAGTTTACAGGCACAATATATTGAGATGGGGTTATATAGCCTACAACGAATAGTGTGGAAATGTTTCCGCATCAAGACAAGTGTTATATCGTGTGACACTGAAATATCCCTTAAAATGTATGAAAAGCCCCGTCAAGTGTTGTTCAGGGAAAAAAAAAATGAAACGGATGACAGAGAAACCTAGTTTAATCATAACGGTTTTAAGTATACGTTTGTATTCAATTCCCATGTACCCTTTCCGCGGTAAGAGCATTTGAAGTTGACACGTTTCGTTTCCAAAGTGAATTGAAGCAAACAGGTGCGGTATCATAGAAGTACACAGATAAATTGCTTATTTGTTATGCTTTAAATTTTAAATATTTCAAAATTGTGAAACATCTCAATATGAACACATTACGGTCATTAGTATAACATTAATGTTAAATTTACATTCCCTTAGGTATTTAAACTTAGAACCCTATCCAATCCAATGTCAAAATAAAAAAAGTGAAAAAACAATCATTTCTGCTATCAGTGCGCATCTATGACGTCACACCTGTTTGCTTCAAATTCACTCTGGTATACAACCTGTGACAATCTCAATTACCAATAGCCTGTATGTCGATAACACTAAGTAGAAATTGCTGGCAAATACCACAACGATGCTTAGAATATGTTTCTCTTTCATCTGTCAAGTATCAATTTTCCTTTGGACGATATCTTTTATCTATTAAATTTTAAAATCGATAATGACGTCGGCTTGACGTTGACTCGAATATTCTTTGATACTAAGCAAGGTTGTCCAAGTGGTTTTGATTTATTATCCTAATATGTTAAAAGCAGTTTCTAATCCAGCGTTTCTCAGTAGAGGGCGTTCCCGGGAGACGAGTATCAAA
>KN884729.1:25866-38211 GCA_000934455.1 Apostichopus parvimensis
TGTTCTCTTTCAATCCATTCGGCTTCAAAGTACCGTGTCGGCCAAGAATGGAGCGGCGTCTCTAAAGAGAATGTTACTTCCATAACGTCACTTCCTTCTCGTAACGTCACGGAATTAACCCCGACATCGATGCTGTCAATATGATGGACTACAACATATGAAAACTAACTAAAATTATTTTAACTCGCTTAATTTAACGACTTAAATATTTCTTGTTGTGTACTATGCAGGTAACAAACAAACAGATTAGAACTTATAACCATTCACAGTTTGTCTGTGACAGTATTTGAAGTTCCAATGGCATCCATTAGCTTGAACAGAAACCTTCCTGAAAACTAGTAGGGTTATGCAGTTTGTGAAGAAATCCTGAACTCGATTTAAAGTAATAAATTTTTAGAAAGCTTGCAGGGACAGAGATCGGTCGATAGTTGACTTAAAAACAAACAACTTTTGGTTATCTTTCTTGTAGATATATGAAATGAGTTTTTGCAAGCTTCAGAACAAATACATATTTTGCCTACCGTGCAGACGCGTAGTACCCAGCCGTGAGTCCATAACATTGTACTCATATACTCGAGTACAGTGTAGACTATCCGTAACAATGATCATGGTTTTGCAATAAACTATAGTAAAATTTAAAGGAAAGTGCTAGTGTTCGTATGCGGACGTTCTCAACCAGCACTATAGCCTCATTGACACTTTATATGGCCATATCTGAACCCTTCAAACCGTATAAAATGGGAAAATGTATCCACACACAGTTAAAAAAAGGTTTGTTATCTAATGACTAACTCTTGCGATTAAGTAACATTTCAATAGAAAGAAAGCACAAGTAGTACGTGTATCATATAATCTGACTTTCTGGACAGAAAGAAAACTAAACTAAAATATTTATATATATACAGACGATTTATTGACGATTACAACAAAACAGACAGATCGCGAAAAAAAAGGAGAAAAAAGATGAGGTTTTTCAATAAGGCACTAGATCCAAAGGACGAGTGACGCAGCAGGCTGACACAGAAAATCTTCTTTTACATCCAGTCCCGAAGAGATGAGACTCCTGTCCTAATCCCACTCGGAACCACGACTTCCCCCCTCCCCTTCCCCTCCCTCCAGTCATATCCCGCAGTATTGAGATGCTGTCATTACTGCAGGTAAAGGGGGCGGTCGCCTGTAATAAAATTAAAAAGAATACACACATGGAATGTTTACAAGTAAACATTCAGCCGTAAATACAGAACGTAGGTATGTCAAGGCACTCGAATTACTTTTTGATGAATTTGCAATGAAATTGTTTGTATTGCTTAAACAAATACATATTTACTTAAATGCTCGATGAAAAGCATTTCGGAGTTGAATGTGAATAAATATTTAAACATTGCTAAACTAATGTTGTGACATATTTGTAGGACCTGATACTACTTTGACAAATAATCTGAACACTTTCACGACAGATGTACCTAATTTGCATATTACTTTCTGGACGAATTTTGTTGTTTATCTGTTTTGGACGAGAAGTACTTCGTAACGTTCGTAAATAATAAAACACTGTCTTATTAACTTTGAGAATAAATACAGTTACAGTTGTCGTGCTGGAAGTTCAAAATGAAACACAGGCATCTTCATTACGTAATCTTTGAAGCAAATACTTTTCAATTATCATATCTGGGTTTTTTTTCTCGCAAACTCACCATCACTGTAGACGTCTCCTTTCCCTACTGGGTAAGTTTGTTTAATGAAAATAAAGCCATCTGTTGATTTACAATAGATAAGAATTAATGCATCTTGGTGCACGCATTAATATTTATTAATTGATTCGCTGGCGTTGGAATGACATGACAGTTTCAGGAATTAAGTGTACTGACTTTAGTCGGAGTAATGAAGGTTTCTTCTAATGTTTTGTAACAGAGTTTTTGTAAACATAATATAAATTATTTCTAATATGGGTTAAGAACAAAATACGTCACGGTAAATATTTTAACAAATATGATAATTGTAACATTTGACCCTTGACCCCATCCCGCAATTTAAACCCACATGACGTAACTGTTAGTCTGACCGAGTAATATACTGTAAATATGTACACACCTGACTGTCTCAGCTCTACTTCCTCAGCCTGGAATTCATAGCTTCCATCTGAAACGGAAAAATAAATAAGTAACCATCACGTGAACAAACACTGAGTACCATATTTGGTACACTGAATGCGATATTGAGTACACTGAATACTATATTTAGTAGTGTACACTGAATGCTATATTAGTATAGTACACTGAATGCTGTATTCAGTACAGTAAACTGAATGCTATCTTTAGTGCAGTACACTGAATGCTATATTTAGTATACTGAGTGCGATATTTAGTACAGTACACTGGTTGCTATATTAAGTACAGTAAACTGAATGCAATAATTAGTACAGTTCACTGTATGCTATATTTAGTACAGTAAACTGAATGCTATCTTTACTGCAGT
The DNA here is from genome assembly GCA_000934455.1 of Apostichopus parvimensis. Classification (NCBI taxonomy): domain Eukaryota; kingdom Metazoa; phylum Echinodermata; class Holothuroidea; order Aspidochirotida; family Stichopodidae; genus Apostichopus; species Apostichopus parvimensis. Next base: position 28,342 of record KN884729.1, read on the forward strand.
ACACTGAATGCCATATTTAGTATACACATATATATATACTAGCCTATATTTAGTGCACTGATTCTTTAAAAGAGGGCGTATGTAAATTGATCCATGAGCAAAATAACTTTAATTTTATTTCTATTTGACAGACAGAATGTCACAATCTCTAGTGAACGGTAAATATATATATATAACACATATCCGCGGTACAGCCTAGACCTCCCGTCTACCCCCTTCCCTGGACATATTAGCTCCCGGTACAAAAAAAGTTTTGGCTACCTGTGTATTGTTAATGATACATAAACGTGAAAAAATTACCATCACTAGAAGTCTCCGAGAAGCTTTGACTGTTGTAAGTATCATCTATAAAGAGGAAAATATTAAATATAAAAATTTATTTATCATCTCCCGGTGAATTCCGTAATGGAGATGAAGCATTACTATAGCTATATTTCGTTTTTAATTAATCATCTAAATTATAACAAATATCACAGAAGATCAAGCTAATGTAATTACAAGTCTATTCGCATGCTTTGTAATAAACTATAGTAAATCTACAACAACATAGAATATCCTCATTTCTAACATTGTTGCAATAATTAATCCTTCTTATTACATTACCTGTGCGTGTCACTTGGTTAGATGACGTCACTACAGTAGTGGTAACTCCATCTATAATACAATAAGATTATGGATTGTCATTAAAACATGAAACAAACGAGACAGGTTTATTGTGCATGAACATTTACAACAACACGTATTAGTCAAAGGGTTTGGGGAGGGGGCGGGTGAACTCCACCCTGTGTAACATATAGTAGGACGCATTAAAAACAAGCTAATTATACAACCAACAGGTCCCCGTATCAACGGTAATATGCCGAAGCTTTTATCAATGTAGTGTTCACATTTTGCGGATTTTTCTAAAACAATCATTAAAATCATATAATTGACTTCAACATATTTCGTGGAATTACCTTTGTGACGAAGAATTTAACTTTGAAATTTGGATGTAGTTTCACGTGTCAATAATAATTTTGTAAATATAAAAAAAAATATTTAAAAAAAAGTATAGACATATTTATCCTGAAGTGACGGTGTGCAGGGGGGGGGGGGCAACAACTCCCTAACTGGGTATACAACTGAATAAGAAGGGAATTTAAGGCTATGAAAGTGCATTGTATATTGTCATTACCCAATTAGAGCTCTCGACAACCGATAAAACCTACCAGTCATACCTGAACAAACTGAACCACCCCTCCCCTCACCCAGTCAATACCCCCAACATACTGGCACACTCCTAAATAACCAATCGATACCTACCTGTGGATTTACGCTGTTCCTGGTATACTGTAGATGTGACCTCATCATCTGAAACAAACAAACGATAAATAAACAGTATATATGTATGTATTTTAGATCCTCCTGCACGCAGGAACTCGCGAAGAAGCCATCATTGGCTTATCAAAGCCGCAAACTGACCGAAGTCAGCCTCTTACATTCATATTTAACGTCTATGATTATGAATTGTCAATTGTCAACAACTCTGTAACTGGACGACATACATTAATCTTGGAGTGACTCGAACTCGGGACCTTATGATTGAAAGGCACCGGCGTTAACCACTGAGCTAACACTCCTTCATGAAAAGATCATTGTCATTTTTTGCGGAGAGCGCTATTTTTTTTTCTGCGAGTGTGACTTTTTTTTTTTTGTGTCTCTTTTTTTTTTTTTTTTTTTTTTCGAGTTTTGGTGTATTTTTTTATATGTTTTTTTTATCCGTTTTTTTCTGTTGTGGTGTCTTCTGTGCGCCTTTTTTATTTTGTGTGTGATGTGGTGTCCTCTGTGGATGTGTATAGGAAGAACATTGTCAGCAATATATATTAGGACAAAGCTCTTTGATTGTTATGCAATTATTTGTATATTATATAGTCTCAATGCATTGGTTGTAAACGCTATATGCAAATTAAATTTTTCCGTTTCTAGTCTAAATAAATACAACTCACCACTAACACTGGTCTGAACGGAAAATTGTTTGTTTGTTGTTGTTTGTTTCCCAGCTGAAAGAAAGAAGAGAAAACAACCGATTGGGAATTTAAGAAGAGACGGTATTGAGTATAATTGATAATTGAAACAATACAGTAATTGGAAATGATAAATTAATTACTAACAACATGGAAGAAAACTTCTAAGTATGCACTCTACCTTGTATTTATAAATACTTTGAAGATGATATACCGCAATGTTTGTTAAAAAGTTATCAGCCAAAATTTATTCGAAGATGATTCGCTTATGGCGCTATTCAGTTGATGTTTTAACCAGTGCGTACAACGGTTACAACGTTATTGTTATAATAACAAAGTTTCTATAAATGTAAGAAGTTAAGTCGTCCAAATCGCAATACTACTTACCTACTACAGTGTTCTCAGTGGTATGACTTAGCTCTTCCTTACCAATCCCAGAAACTGTGAACGTGGAGGAAAGACATATTTATTGAAAATTATGCATTTACTAAAAATCTATAGTCTACCTGTGTCGATGGCCATTTCATAACGTTCGCACGAAAGACTATATCATGCACAAGTTATAGGATATACTACTATGAATTTTGTGGGAATCATTCAGGTTTTGGGCCGAGAACTGGAAGTGATTATGTGTTCTTATAGCTGTAGACAAACGACCTGAATTAGTAAAGACTTGCCGTGATGACGTCACAACATCACCAGATGCATTGGGAAATTTACAATATTGCATAATTTACGAAGAAAGGTTAATGGAATGATCATGTGAAAATGAAAAAATCTTCTCAGACAGCCAATAATATACCATCTTGAGTGATTAATCGTTGGTGCGCAAAATATTTCACCTATAGTACAGTAACTACTGGTGCCACCTGTAACACATATTTACGTGTTACGAACACAAAGCAGTAATAGATTATGCACGGTTGTGGGACATGAACTGTATATATTATAGTAACATGTGTTACAGGTGGCACCAGAAGTTACTGTACTAGCTATGTGGTTTGAAGTATCGGAGGTACGGTACCGCTTGATTCCAGTTGACACCTCTCTTTAAATTATGCCAATTCGTCATGCCGATAACGAAGAAAGGCTATGTTCGGGTATATCCATGGGCCTACTTAATTATAGCATAAAACGACCAGATACGACTTCATGTTTAATCGCGTATTAAAGAACTCGCACAAATTGGTTGGTACAGAAAATATACTGTTCATGTCCCACAACCGTGGATCAGTAATTACTACTTTGTGTTCGTAACATGTGTAACATGTGTTACAGGACATGGACAGTATAGTTACTGTACGAGCCATGAGTATCGGGGTGATTATTTTAACACACCTGAACCCCCTCTCCTCCTGCCCTCCCCCTCCCCCACCATCCTCAACTCCTTTCTGTGTAGTATACGCTGTACAGGTGGCATGGGCACACATAACATAATGAAAGATATCCAGTGAAACGGATGGATAATGAGTCTGTGCGAATTAAAGGGAAAGTGCTCACCAGAATATTCTGAGTTTTGAATGTCCTCTGCGTGGAAGGTAGTTTGTCCGTCTGTTCATTAAAGAAAAGTATCGTTTCACATGTTAGGGGAATACTTAAATTAACAGCAGAGCTTTGTCATGAATATTCATAATGTTTATAATGAGAGAATTACCATGCATATCGAGTCAGCATATATTTGTGAAAATGAATAATGGAATATAAATATATAAGAAACATCTAAATAAAATACGTCTTTAAATATTGTTACTTTGGTTCAAAATTGAAAATTACATACCTTCGGTTTGAGTGACCAATTTGTTCGCATTCATTTGGTAGGAAGACAGCCCGTCTGGAAATAACAGCATAAAATCATTAGTCAGTTTGTAAACGCAGCCTGTCAACAATTACATTATCATATTGAATTGACTATATGCACGAATCAAGTCCCTCTTCTCCCCCAAACCTCCTTTACTCTTGCCATCGATCTGGGTTACCATCATGTCAGGCTGTGGCATTCGACACCCCCCCCCCCTGCCCGCCTCACCTTTCCATTCCCACATCTTTCCATTCTACCCTTTCCCCCATCTTTCCATACAACTAGGAAAAAATAGATGAAGATCTAAGTTGACAATTACCAGTCCAATAGTACACGTATTTTGTAGCTGTCGTAGTACCGTTTGGATCTGAAAGAAATAGGTAAGTTAGTGAAGTGATTATCATACAGACATACTACGTTGCATTTCCATTTAGTTACGAATAAAGGCTTCACTCTATGTTGGTTCTATGTAAGATTGGTTGTCGAATTGTAATCCGTTACATTGAAGCAGGGATGTGTATATGCAGTGAGAAATTTAAACTCAAACTCCGGGTTACACCCGACTTATTTCGTTAGTACTTTCTTGTTACTATAGCGCAAATATATACAGTTAGGCTTATACCGTATCGTCCAATTACTGAAAATGTTTTTGTTGACTATATATGTTTGTAGATGATTACTATATATGCTTAATCGTTAGCAAACCAGCGTAGTGGTAACAATGTCTAAATTGGCAGAAAATGTCTTAAATTTAGTCAACATGAGTGACGTAATAAGTCACAAGTGTATCGCAAGAAAGTATATGCCAAACAAAGTTTGGGATTTCCAATTTAATATACGTTTAGTTTTAACAATCAACTTTTTTTTTGGGCTGATCGCTTGACTACATTGACCCAAAGATTGACTGTACAGTAACTTACCATACTGTTAACCTGCAATAAATGTATCGTGTCTGAACTTTACAATTTAATATGCATGCGTTAATATTTAAAACAATCCTCATCTTTCTGATCTTCAGATTTTATTGAGCCCAGGAAAGACAGCACAGTATGATACCAAACGGTAAACCTCATATAAATATATCGTTCTTCCAATTGTTACTTGCTTGGCAAAGCACTTACATTTTTATTCTTTAACTCTATTAAACGTTTCTGACCTGTTAAGGTTTCTTCTAATTGTTGGATCTGTTCAGGTCCTGAAAATTAAACCAAAATAAAATATGCATATATTTAATGTTAAGGAACGCTATTTTTCAGTTCATGAAGTTCATTTTCGTATAATTTAAAGGGAAATTACAGTTTAAAATTTGATTCCTTTGTTTGTATTTGTTTATATTTAATACAAGTTTATCCAGTGCTCGGCATACTTACCAGTTGAGCTATTGAAGGTATACTGGTACGATGTTAAAGTGTAACCTGAAAATGTTGAAAACACAAAAAGAGGTTCTTATTTAGTTTTGTTTGTAACCAAAACCTATTCTTTATAAACCTGCAGATGAATGCGTTTCGTAATCACTCTTGTGGCCCTCTGCACATCCCCCTCCCCCACCCATGCGGCCTCAAAACTCAAGAACATAAAAAAAAGCTCTAAGCCTGATTACCCTACAGCGCTAGCATGGGCCTACTTTGTTACCTTCATGTCTCGTTGTTGTGGTCTGTTGGGCATGTTGACCCTGAATATCTGTGTGAATAAAATTGTGAAATATGTAAAAAGGAAATAGTTTAAAAAGTCTAGTTTCTTGGATTTTCAGTTGCAACTATGCTGTACTGGACCCCTCTTCCCAAGCAATATACATACATAGTCCTAAATCGCACAGTGGACCTTACACATAAGGTGGAGAAAAGAAATTATTATAAAATATATCTTACCAGACCAGGTATAAGTGGTATCATCTTGGTGATACTTCTCGAGGGTAGCAGGGGTATTATTCTGCTCCACTACAAAGCAAAAGATGACGTAATTAAGTGATCAGGCAGGACTACTGACATGTTACTGGCGTATTGCGAAAACGTTGCAAATAGTTTTCTAATGTTTTTATTTTATAACTCCAGTACGTCTTGCATAATATTTATATAGGATAAGTTTTACATAGCATTATTGTTATATAGCGTTATAATTATTGTATATTTTTCATATATTAAAATATATGCATAATTTTTCCGTTAGAGAGACGTAAGGAAATCAACCAGGAAATGCTGTGCCGTCCTATATTCTTTCCACTGCAAAGTTAAAATCATAGATACAAAGTTCAAATGATTACAGGCAGTTGACCGCTTCCATTGGTTCCCTGCCCCCCCCCCCCACCACACACAACGTAGGTAGGTGTTTTACACAGAATATAAAGATAGCTGTTAGTAACCTAAAATATTGACGGCTATACTTTTCGAATATTTTACTGACATAACTTGTGAAAACAAAATTTCTTAAAGTTACGACGTTATGTGTTAGTTTATATGGTCAGGTTTAATGATAAAACAAAAACACCCGAATAATCATATAAAAGAAACAGTTGTGTAGCTTTATAATGATGTTAACTACATTCAACAATATTATGCCGCCGTCTTTGCAGGACATTGCATCAAGAACAATTTCCTTTTGTTGATATCCGGAGAGCATCATTTTCAAATTAATAATTGATCAGCAATTGGGAGGGGGGGGGGGATTCAATCTGGGGAAAATCTCAATAATACAATTTCAATTTAAGAAAACTCACCTCGAGGCAAAATGGTGATCCCAAAGTCACCCTTGGGAAACAAAAAAATTCTCTCAGGATCTGAAATAAAATGGTGGATTACAATTAGGAGAATTATAGAACACCGCGGTAATGTACACGCAGATGACGACAGATCTGTTTTTTCTTATACTTTTGGACATTTTTTATTCTTTTTTTCTTCATCTGGCAATAATTTATGTCAAAATACAACTTACCGTTCTTATGATCGAGAAAAATGTTTGAAGGGAGTCCTTGAAGAAGGCATTCTATGAAGGTAAAAACAAAAATGCAAAAACCATCTTAAAGAACAACCAACCTCAATCGGATAAATAAAGTAATTAAAATTAAATAAGCATTGAGGATAATTAAAATGCATGTTATTTTTTATCACTTGGTCTAACACGTATATATCCAGTATAGTAAACCCACCTTCAAGTTGTGCCAGCACAAAGTCAGGATAGAATTGTAGCTGGTCTTGGAGCGTAAGATCAAGGAAGGCTGAAAAGAAGCAGTAATATTACTGAATAATACTTCAAAAATAACTTCAGTTACTATTAAGGAACATTTATTGAAGTAATAAATGTTTTAAGCAACAGCTGGTTTAAATACATTATGAATACTCATTGAAGTAACATACTAAATCATGGTATCCTTACTGTTAAGTAGATCTTCACGCATGCGCAGAGTTTGCTCTGAAACGAAACAGAGAAGGTCATAGTGTCAATGTCTTTGAACTTATTATTAGGAAACGATATTGACTTGACTTTGAAAAGCAACCAACCGAATTAGCCAATCAATACGATACAAACAAACAAATCAATCAATCAATCAAAACCAAAGATGGAAATAAAGTTTCTTGGCTCAATAGAGGACGCTATTATCAAATTCAAACAGATTGCTAATGTGATTATTTTAGCTTGTTGTAAAAATGTTAAAAAGAAGAACAAAATACCCGATGTTAAGCAAAGGAGCGAAAGGGAATCTTCTCCGGTCACGGGAGATTCCAGATTGAAAGGTTTCCGTTTTAGATCTATAGGAAACATCACAGAAACAACAAACACGTGAGTTTATGTCAATGATAGACACCGAACTCCCCACGGCGCAACAGAACCACCCCCCACAACTCCAAAACCCACCCCAGTTCAGTCCCCCACACCAACACCACCACCGCTTCGTCATTCGATGGAATTTACAACAGAAACAATCATAGTAGCTACCTCTGTTTTTCAACGATATATAACACACATATCTCGTTACATAATCCATCTCTCCTTACGCAAAATCTCCCCACCCCATCCACCTCCCCCCGTATATCCCCACACCAACCCAATAAGCCACCCCTTATCCAATCACTTATTGAAAATATATAATTTCTCGCAAACAAAGTGACATTTCATTAAAAACATATCAGATTGTGATTTGCCAATTTGCAAAGGTAAGTGTCTGCCCATACAGCGCCAGATGACGTTATTGTACCTGAAACTTACCTTTAAACGGTGGACGGTACCCGTAACATCCATCTGGGAGGATGTAGTGAGCTGTGGAAAGAAGAGAATTTTACTACTGGATAATAACCAAAAATGAATGAGTGTCTCTGGTAAAATAACAAATACAAAAGAAAGTGAACTGTACCAAGCTTATTATTTATATAAGTATAATGGATTCCTTGAAATGACATGAGAAACTTATAATAGAGCACTTTGATGAATTTTCAAAAAAACGAGTATTACGACCAAAAACAAAGAATGCTTTATGCAAGTTTTCACTTACCTCGTTCATGGGCTAGGAATTTGGTGAAATTCCCAACCATGTAGGATGAAGCATAATAGCTTGCCAAGGAAAATGTAAAGAACATTTTGAGAAATCGCACAATAGACTTATCTTCAACGAAAAGCAATTGACATGTAAAGCACAAAGCCATAGGTAAAGATGGTTATCTTAACGATGTATGTCATTTGTCTGTTACGTCATATACATTTTAACGAGAACGCAGTGGTCGCGCAGATTTTTTCGCGCGTTGCGCTTAACTTTCTAAACCAATGGCAGATCGAGTCCTTTGAGCGCAATCATTGTGTCTTGCATGCCCTACATAGATTTTGCATAGCGCCAAGGTGCTGTACCAGATATCTGTTTTAGCGCCGAAGCGCCAGCAATATATTCACCGGCATAAACCTTTACACAATACAGAAAATCCCCCCTTCTACGACACGCTGGCGAGAACGACCATGGTGACATATGTAAACACAGAGAAGTGCCTGGTTACCGTCTACCAAACATGACGCAATTTCGACAAACCAAAGTGAATGTGCGCAGTCGAAGTCCTTGCCATTGCTCTATTAATACCAACTTGATATTTCCCCCTAAGCAGTGCGTTAAACTAAGAATTCATCCGAGGAGGGGTGTGGGAAGGGCCGGAGGGTATTTGACCATAAACTCGGGCCGATTTAGCATAGAGATGACTTCTAATCTGTTGCTACAAGTCCAGAACTGTGAAACCTAACGAGGCAGATGCGGGGTTCTTTTCTCCAATTTGCAATTCAGTGGGAATCAAATGTGACAGGGAAGGGATGGGTTGGACGCGGGATGAAAAGGGGGGGGGGGGAGACAAAGAGGGAAATAATACGAAGGTACGTGGAAACATAATATATTAGGCCTACTTTAACCATTCGAAATTGCATCAGGTATGATGCAATTAGGAATACACATCAGAATTTTGCAATGAGATATTAACAATTATTGCATATCATATGTGGGATTCTGAATTGGAGAAGGATATAGGTTAAACATTTTAAATCAGACCTTCAAATTGCCTAATATTTTCTACAAACACATACAGTGGCACTTTTGATCTTACTAGGCTATAGAAGTCACTAGCAACATAAGTGGCTCTGCTTGCGTGATCTTTTACACGCAAAGCCATTTCTGTATATAAGCGTATTGCCTCGTAAAACAGCGATTCGTAACAGCGCATTGGTACTATGCAAATCTGTGCGTCGTGAAACAGCCACACAATATTCCTCCAACTTCTAACTCATTTTCTCCAAATTCTAGCAATTTTTTCTAGGCCAGTATGGTCAATCAAACCAAGCACGTTTTGATTACGAATTTGCGAAAGTGTCTTCACTTGTACTTGGTTTCCTATGTTTTTTCTCATTAAAGGGATTAATTTCTACTAAATTCTTGTGAAATGACATTTACAACTTCGAGGTTCGATTATCTCTGAAGCCGTTAAACATATTCACGCCAAGCTTTGAATTCAGGTAGCTTTAACTGTTTTGTTAGTGTTTTAGATTACCGCTAGGCCTAACCTTATATAATGAGTACCCGTTTCACGAAATACTTGCGTACTGTATTTT
>KN884729.1:79472-95178 GCA_000934455.1 Apostichopus parvimensis
CCACCTACGATCCCTTCATTGTGCCACCTACGATCCCTTCAGTGTGCCACCTACAATTCATTCAGTGTGCCACTTACGATCCCTTCAGTGTACCACCTATGGTTCCTACAGTGTACCATCTACGATCCCTTCATTGTACCACCTACGATCCCTTCATTGTGCCACAGGCTACGATCCCTTCATTGTGCCACCTACGATCTCTTCAGTGTGCCACCTACGATCTCTTCAGTGTGCCACCTACGATCCCTTCAGTTTGCCACCTACGATCCCTTTATTGTACCACCTACGATCCCTTCATTGTACCACCTATGGTCCCTTCAGTGTACCAATTACGATCCCAAATGGGAAGAGGACGGGCAGGCCAATGAGATGTTGAGGGTGAGGGCTTTCCCTCCTTCTAATTGAGATTTCTTTTGTGAAAAGTTCGTGACAATCAAATAATTGTAGTCACTTTGGAAAACTGCTAAACAGATTATCTCCTTTCCCTGCAAAACCTTCCCCCCCCCCCACAATTAAACAGACTGGTCTGCAATTCAATCTCCCGGCGTCATCTACAAGGCCAGTCGCGGTTAACATCTCTGTAATCTAGAAACAGAGAATAGCCTATTCTAAACGATTTTTTCGTGTCGTGCACTAGACTTGTGTCACGCGTCCATGATGTAGAGGTTTCTACTTGTGTGACTCAACCGGACGTGTGAGATCTCTTTAGATCGCTCTAGCCTGCAAAGGATATCGCGATGAATAATGCATTAGGCCTACGTCACAAATGGACGGAACCTCTAAAACAAACTCAAACAGTGCAGTATATAGAAACAGCTTTTATCACCGGCTTAAATCTGTGCATAGTTTCCTATACGCAGCAATATATCCCAAAAGGACGTCACAGCATGCTTTCCTAGCAAAATCTCGCTTATTGTTAAGCAATGACCCATGACCATTATTGAGAAGCTATCCAAAACCATGCATGCATTTGTATACAATATATGAAATATGGCATAACAGTTTTACCGACGAATCGTGTATATAGTGTGTCCATACATTCATATCATGTAGTGATTGTTCTATTATACAAAGGTTTTCTACTGTGTTCTATCTATACAAATCGAATCCGTTCATTTGGTTTAATAGGCTATCCGCTTCTTATACAACAACAATCCTACAGGGGAAAAAATCGCTCTCTATACGCATTCTATATACAAGGTAAGATCGAGACGCAAAGTTCAGTTACTCATTTTAATTTTCAGCTAGTTGTTAATCATATTAGTAACCACATAAAATGAGAGCTAGTTTTCTTTATGTCTCTTCAATTATCATTGTTTGTTAATCTGTACATTAAGTATAAATTAGGTAAGCCTCTACTATCGTTAAGGTCGTACTGCAGAACAAATTACCGTAAGAAATGTGGCTTATCCTCGTGTAGTGTAAGGACACCTCGATTTTCGGTGGTTACTCCAACAACTTGCAAACTAAAAGGAATCACTTAGTTCCTACTTCCCACAATACCAGTTCCTTGTACCGTTTTCATTTGAAAGTACACTTTGTTAGCCTTTGACTTCGTAGCATAGTGAAAACTATAGACTATACCGCAAGACTGTATAATGCAGTTAAAAATGTATGTAGGTACCTCGCCACAATTAGAGTAGTGTTCATCCGCGCGAATGGTTAACCAATGTCAGAGAAGAAAGGTAAAAGTACCTAAGGTAAAGCTTGTTTAAGCATGTTATCAGTTACTGTCGTTGTTTGTTCTGACTTTATATGAAAAAGGAAAATAGGGAGGATCGAAGGTGATAAAAAACCAGTTTAGACAATTTTTGGTTAAATGTTGATATTACTCCGAGCGAGCAAATGGAAGGGTGGGGGTTCAGTATGCTAAACTTGCACCTCTTCTAGCTCAAAATCTAAACAGTCATGATGTGGAAGTTTGCAAGTGCCATGATAGACCAAGATCTCAGCTACCATGTGGTGGGTAGGATATACCAGTTGAAAACTTCTACCTATGCTTTGGCAGGTCTTGAAAGTGACGAGTTAAGTGTGTGTAAGTCAATGGTGCGAGACCTGTAAGGATGGAGAAGTGCTTACGTTACCCAGGGTGGGTGTAGACTACTAAATCAACCGCTTTTCTGAAGATGGGTGGGTAGGGCCGGGGGAGGGGGGGGGGGTAGGAGGGCGGGATATATAGAGTATACCATGGGCCAACATTTTTCAGTGCCATTTGCCACTTCATTCTTTCTAGAGAGCTATTTGTAGACATTGGTCAACCGCACGGTAATCCAAGTTTGCTGCAGTCCAAAGACTTCTTTCAACTCACTCGGGCTGGAACATTGAAAGCGTATTATAAGTCGCGCTATTATGTCATAAGAATGGGTTACCACACTTCAAACAAAATGCGATTCCATGTTATTTGTATTCATAGTCTAGTCTAGATTACAGCGGTAAAGTAGGCCTACAGCAAAAGAAATTGGCGGAAAGATCTACGTAATATATATATATATATGTGATATTTGCTGAGTACAGTATATATATATATAACATGCGAACAAATGGGTTAACGTCAATGACAATGTTAAAGAAGCACGTTAACTGATTGTTTTGTCATCTTTAGCAGTTCCTTCTTATTTTTTTCTTCTTTCTTATTTGTGATGATATTTTATAGCATTCTGGAAACAATTATCTACACTAAAAATATCATATATACCGTGACAGGTATAAATAAATTAGAAACGGAGAAAAACGACATTAGATGAGAAATTAAACTCAAGTCATTTTGACAGACAATGTTAATGTATGCACATGCATGAGCTGAGATGCCAATTATTCTTTTACTGTGGACTATAGGCCACGATTCCTAAGCCCAATAAGTTGTTTTAAAGCCCTGGTCCTTCTTCGAAGAAGCTGCCGTGGCCGCCACATGGTAGGAGGTGGGGCAGAATGTTGGGCCTCCGTGTCCGGGGGTTGGGGGGGGGGGGGGGGAGGTGCCGGAGTTTATCCCTGGTCCAAATAACTCTCACAACAATGGTGTTTAACGCGTGCTCGGAGACGGCACAGTAGATAATTTCATTATTACTGAACAATGCTTAGACTTATGGCCCCCCAATAGGAAACCTGTTTAGGGTCCCGGATTTGGGGGGTTGGGTGAGGTGGGGTGATGTGAGGTGAGGGACTTGTACAAAATTTCAGTGTCTCATAATAACAGCGTCTTCATTTTGCCAGTGACTTTTGTTTTACCTACAAATAAACATTAGTGTGAAAAAATTTTGATTAAAATGTATAGTCTTTCTCTATACACAAAGTTGGTGAAGTTGGACCAGAAGAAAATAATAAAAGATTTCCTCGCATTTCTCTCTCTCTCTCTCTTTGTCCAGGTTTTATCTTAATAATCATTTGCTGAATCAGAAGAGGCCTCGATGCTCGGAAATTTTGTGGTTTGGATTTTGAAGCATTTAATATAACAGGAAACTACAGTACACCAAATATAACGCAAAACTAAGGGAATACAGCAACCTTCTTTTCATCTATAGCTTCAACTTTAACACCAGAATGGTGACTAGGATACAGACAATATTGTTGGCACTTTGCCTTTCTTATATTCATCTTGGTAAGTCAATTAATAATTTAAAGATAATAAATAATTAGTCTATAAATGATAAGGTACTGTCGGAGTTAATCATGTTGAATTGTAATAATTTTCCTGTTCTTTCTTCTTAAAAAACAATCAACTTTATAGAACAACCAAGTTGAAGTTTTGGAAGCAGGCATGGGGGTTAGAGCCTCGTACTTAACACTCTGAGTCCCCCTGTTTATATCACCCCACCCCAAAGAAGACGAGGAAAAAAATGAAACATAGCCTTATTCGACAATAAGTTAATTGAAATACATAACAAAAAAACTAAACGACTAAGGTCACACGGCTTCCATAGCATGGAAAACATTTTCCAACGGACATGTATTGAACAACAACCGTTTATTATCAACTTTTAATGTTTAATTTGTAATTTGGCCATAAATGTGAAACACCACATTCCGCGAGGGTGGGGTGTTACGTTATGGGAAGGAATCGGCAGTCACAGAAGACAGTGGAGGGCTATCCCATGGATGGGTATGGTGCGCATAGTGTGCCATAAGACCCTGAAATCGACATATGTCGAATTTGTCAGTTTTCTCGTGTTCTCATTGGACAAAAGCGTCAAATAACATTTACATATGTCAGTGTCTCGCACTCTCATTGGATGACTTTGTCACATGTTGATAAATAATGCTCTTGATTGGAAGAAACTTTCATAAATGAAGCAACTGACATAAGTCGAATTATGTTCTAATTCGACGTATGCCTATTCTTCCATGCAGATGTCTAGAAACCGAATGAGCCAATGAGAACACGAGAAACTGTCATTCGAAGGATGTCGATATTCTCGTGCATATGGCGAATTTGAGAGCTAGAAATTGAAAAATGCCAATTTAATTCGATGATATAGGCATATGTGTAAACAGAACGATAGAATTTAAATGAGCCAATGAGAACACGAGGAACGGTCATTATTACATTATAAATTCTATACCACTAAAAAGCCGTCTATACGTTCTGCAGTGCACTGCATATGACTGCATAGCATTGTCAGGAAAAATCAGTGAATTCAAAATTCCTAAAAATACCAGTGCACGATCGATAACAATACTCGCTGTGTCCTTGGTACAAGCTTCGATTATTATAGGCTACATCACGCACGTCCCAATGTCAAAGTTATTAGTTCATTCCTTGTTCAATGAGGCTTTTATTGTCAAATTGCGTCATTATCACAAGTTCTTTTGTCATTCTTTTGGAAATATTTCTTCGCGCTGTGTGCTTACTGTGTAGCCACACAAAATGTAGACGTGTAGTCTTAAATGCAAGCCCTCCCCTTTGTGACAGGCCAAAGGTCATCAGGATCGTGCATGCTATATATGAAATAATATAGCAATGAATGAGTTTTCAAAATTTCATGTTCCTACGAAAGCTATGAGTGGTATGCACATAAAAAAATATATATATCACGGAGTTGTTATGACAACTTATTCATTAAAGGTATTCTAATTATTCAGTTACTAACAAAATATACCTATAAAACAAAGTATAATAGTTTGTTTTAACGAATTTATAATTTTATCTAAAACTAAAAGCTTATTAACTTCTCTTTGTTCTTTGAATGACCCCAGTATTAACTGTAACTCTCGTTGAAGTATTTTGGACTGTTTAGGCTGTACCGCCTATATACATGCTCATATCAACTAAAGACTATAACCTTTTTTTGTAATATCCTGACTTCCAGTTGGGTGGGGGGTGGGGCTGAGCCACAAGATTTTTCTAGCCCCCCCTTTCCCTGAAGTATACGTAATTGGGTCCCTGCTAATATAGTCGAGCGTAGGCAGTTAGTTTTACAACCTACAATAAAATACCAAGTTTATAAAATAAAACCAAGTTCTGACAATAATTCATTAAATTCTATTAGTGTTCGCGATATGATTTTTTCTCTTTTTCTTCCTGTTTTGTTCCATAGATATTTGCTCGTGTGATCATGAAGGTACGTAAGTCACCAGCATATTAATACTTTACACTGTGACAGCCTAACTGAGCCTTGTAGCTACAATTATATGTGCCCTTCTGTTGACAAACATTTAAATATTTAACCGAAAAAAATCTTGGTACGGACAACATCGATGATTTAGTGAACAGAGAAGCTTTGACGTAATTTGTGTTTTTTCCATCCCTCGACCTCCCCCCACCCCCACCCCGTCGCCACATACGATTCATGATAGGCCTATACTTCGCCGCACTTCCGAGTAGGCCTATTAATATTAAGTAAGTGATTTCAGTCTTGAAAATTCGAACGTGTCAATCGATAGTCGCTTGAAACAGTATAGATCAATGGTGTGATCGTCTGGTAAAGTCTTCAATTTTCTATACGCCCAAGTACAATGAAAATGATAATACATTATTTCTTATACAGTACGGTTACCTCGGCCCCTCTAATTGACCCCCGGTCCCAGGGGCTGGATCTCTCTTTGACTCCTCGATCCACCCTCCTCGTCATGATTAAGATATGAATTAAGAGCCTGTGATTTACTCCGAATTGCTGTTGTTCTAAATTTATTTGACTTTTCGAACTTTTGCCAGACGCTTTTTTAGAGTTACCAGCTGCTTGCAACGAAACAGATGTGATGATTTGGCACGAGGATGGAAATCCTATATGTTGGAAATGGTAAGAACATTTTACGAAATTAAGGCTTACAAGTTGCAGCTACACTGCTCGTAAGTAACCTATAGACTAAAGCGCAAATTCAGACCAGACGTCCCCGATTTTCGGGGACAGTCCCCGATTCCAATGTTTCCGTCATCCCCGAATAACAAGTGTCCCCCCAAAAATGTCCCAGATTTAACACTGAGAAGTCTCTGAAAGTTTCAAACTTCGACATTTTACTCACAACAAATTACAGCAATGTTGCAAAATCTGTGACCTTCCTGCCCGTCATTAAATAGCCAAAGATGTACACAAATACCCATAGGCGTAGCAGCCCAATTTGATTTGGGGGGGGGGGGGCTGTAACGACTTGCCCGAAAAATACTACCAAAAGTTTTCGCGTTCCGCGCGCGTTCAACATGTTAATGTGCATATCATATAGGCATGCATCGATTATGGTGTCGCATGCCAATAACATACAATTATTTTCCGGTATTAACCTTCCTTATTGGTTAGAATTATTGGGGAAGTCGTTACAATAATAATGATCATAATAATATAAGTTTAACCATTGAAAAACACATTGCAAATTATTTTTCTTTCAGTAGGTTCCCGAAAAATTCTCAGCATATTGCCCGAATTTTCACAACACAAGGATAATTTTAAATGCTTCTTACCATGACAGTTCGACTTTGCTATTTGATGAAATACTCATTGTAGGCTACTTCTATTTCAGTGTTTGTGATTTTATTTTGTGTTATATTCTTATTTTATTTTTACTGTGTTATTTAAATGTTCATATGTTCTAATTTCCGATTTCCATAATTATAATTAAAGTAAGATTAGCGTTTTGTGTCGCTAAATGAGTTTTACCCTTGATAGTTGAAACTATATATAGCGAAAAGCTTAACACCGTCTCTGCCTGTGACTATATCTATGCATCCAGTAATCAGCTGACTTATATAGTAGTTATATCACACACAAAATATTTTTGCGACTTGAACAGTGGGTTATATCGACGTATTCATATCGAAGAGCTGAATAACCATCTGTCCTGTACCTTCGGCTCGTGGTGGTTCGTGCAACTAGAGTTCCTTCGTGCAACTACAGCCTACAGGCGAGCGACCTCTTCACGTTTGCCAAATAAAGTGACGAGTTGTTTTAGCCATCGGTATAACTGATGGATCGAGTTGACTTCGACTTTTCACTAGTTGTATCCTTCATTTGTAGCACAAAGGCTCCTCCACAGAGGTCATCGCAATTCTGGGTAACAAATAATGTTAGCCTAACCCAATTTTCCAAAGGTAGCCGAACGTTAGACTGACAATTATGGACCGACAGTAACTTAGAGTTAAACCACCAACGTGTGGGACTAAGTTAGGCAACCCCACAGTAACTTCAGTCATGTGAACTTCCCGTGAAATATACAGACAGATTTCATTTCTACTTTTCAGTGAATGCTTTGACGGTATACATTGGGGATGTTACCAAGGTACAGATGGAAACTGCAGTAATGCAGGTTAGTTCCACCGTTGTGGTAGCAATGTCTTGTATGGTAGTAACTATAGTAATAATATAGCCTATACTAGTATAGGCCTATAGAGTAATTTTGTCACGATGCCAAAATGAAAAGTGGTACTTACACACTGATTATTGCAGCCAACATTCACTGCCATGTATTGAACATTTGATTTTCTGAAAGTGCATTATATTGTTTTGTAAATTTTATATCTTCTGCTGTATGTAGCCTATGTAGTTGAAGAGTGTAAAGTAGTGGAGTAGGCCTTTTCAGCAAACCCATGCTGTGATAATGGCTCACTTGCTATTAAAGTATGTTGCCAGCAAATAACCCAAAAAAAACTACCTCAAGTTTTTAAAAAGGCTATATCTATATCCTCTCACTGTCTCAGGCTTGCAGTGCATAACAAAAGCAAGACAATTGGATAGAGATTTCATACACAGCTCCGGGAAAGTTTTAATTTTACTCAGTTCAGCCAATGGGTCGAATCCTGTTAAATGCTTAATCTCTTTGCAATGGCAGCATCATAATATAATGTGGAAAACTTTGTAACTAAGGCTAATCAATATGGTTTGCCCTTCTTTTAGTCCCTCCTAGGGTACCAGTTTTCCCCACTTGCAGTGAGCCTTGTGGTTTGGGGTCATTATGTGATCGTCCTGCAGGATCTGTTTGGATAAAGGAAGCAGCACACGAAAATGAGCTGTGGTAAGTACAATTTCATCTGATGATGCATCTACTTGTTGATCCTCTGTCTTCAAAGTTTGGTTGTCCAAACAGCAAATTTGGTTGTACAAAAAAAGCATAGCAAAGTAACAACAATTTAAAAACCCATATGTACAATGTTGGAGAGATGTTGAAGTTTTGGTGAATAGAACACCAGCTGTGGGACAGTAAAACTCCCCTCTCATAGGCCTACCACTGTTCTGTTTTATTTCCAAAGTGATGGAGGATGATACCAATTTATCATTTGACCTGAACGGGTGAATTTAGTTTACAATGCAATTTGCATATTATGTAAACAAATTGTCCGATTTTGGATGACAGGGTGACCATTAAATCTTTCCCTGCCACATCATGTTAGATATAACTGTACTCTACTATTTTCTAGTGTTATTTGTCATGACATTAGTCAGTGTCCAAGGAAGTACTCATTTAAGAACCTTGATGCTTACCTCCAGTTTGAAAACGTATCCTCCATTTCTTAATTTGTTATGAACATTGTTCAATCAAAATTAAAACCTTTACTAACATTCAATGAAAAAAAAAGTAATAAGGCCAAAATATTATTTGCAAAACTGTTGGATTTAAACATTCATCATATTCTGTTGTAATCGTCTAGGAAGTTACATTAATGTTAACTGGACCTAGCATTCATCCAAACTAGATGTTACAACATATCGAGGTATTGAGTGACTGATTTTGCCAAAACTATCAGTAATGCCTGCGCATGAAAAACATTGTCTTTAATTCTTTGTTTATCTACTCATTTCATTCTTGATTCAGGTGTTTTTGAATGATGTAACCAATGTTTTCATATAATCTTTTGTTGTGTTTGAATTATGTAATCCATGTTTTCACATAATCTTTTGTTGTTTTTTAACTATGTAATCCATGTTTTCACATAATATTTTGTTGTTTTTTAACTATGTAATCCATGTTTTCACATAATCTTTTGTTGTCTTTGAATTATGTAATTCATGTTTTCACATAATCTTTTGTTGTCTTTGAATTATGTAGTCCATGTTTTCACATAACCTTTTGTTGTTTTTTAACTATGTAATCCATGTTTTCACATAATCTTTTGTTGTCTTTGAATTATGTAGTCCATGTTTTCACATAACCTTTTGTTGTTTTTTAACTATGTAATCCATGTTTTCACATAATCTTTTGTTGTCTTTGAGTTATGTAATCCATGTTTTCACATAACCTTTTGTTGATTTTTAATTATGTAATCCATGTTTTCACATAATATTTTGTTGTTTTTGAATTA
This sequence comes from Apostichopus parvimensis, assembly GCA_000934455.1. Lineage (NCBI taxonomy): Eukaryota > Metazoa > Echinodermata > Holothuroidea > Aspidochirotida > Stichopodidae > Apostichopus > Apostichopus parvimensis. The sequence continues at coordinate 89,194 of KN884729.1, forward strand.
TGTAACCAATGTTTTCACATAATCTTTTGTTGTTTTTGAATTATGAAAACTCAATGTTTTCACATAATCTTTTGTTATCTTTGAATTATGTAAACTCAATGTTTCCACATAATCTTTTGTTGTCTCTGAATTATGTAATCCATGTTTTCACATAACCTTTTGTTGTTTTTTAACTATGTAACCAATATTTTCACATAATCTGTTGTTGTCTTTGAATTATGTAACCAATGTTTTCACATAACCTTTTGTTGTTTTTGAACTATGTAATCCATGTTTCCACGTAATCTTTTGTTGTCTTTGAATTATATAATCCATGTTTCCACGTAATCTGTTGTTGTTTTTGAATTATGTAACCCATGTTTTCTCATTTGTCTTTTTTTGTTTTGAATTATGTTTTCGCATAAGCTATAATTCTTTTTTCTGATCTAGTTGGTGTGGTGATGATGGCTTGACACAGTGCTATCCAGACTCATTTCTTACTTCTGGGGAAACTAGTGAGTTCCGTTATTATATATGTCTAATTATTGCCAGAAAATTTTGCCCAAGTGGCAAGATCCTTTGCTGTGGGTTCGAGCGGTGAAGATATTGTTAGACATCGAAGGTAGTTGAGTTAATCAAATAAATATCAATGAAGAAAGAAGAGTAACTCTGATGGGAGAATTAAAAACAGACACAAGAATTGTTACTGTTATGTTACTATTGTCAGATTTTCAAGTTGATTTTAGCAGGTAATGTTGTATGTATGTATTTGTATGTATTTTAGATCCTCCTGCAAGCAGGAACTCGCGAAGAAGCCTCATTGGCTTATCAAAGCCGCAAGCTGACTGAAGTCAGTCTCTTACATTCATATTTAACGTCCATAATTATGAATTGTCAACAACTCTGTAACTGGACGACATACTGTACATTAATCTTGAGGGACTCGAACCAGGGACCCTATGATTGGAAGGCACCCGCGTTAACAACTGAGCTAACACTCCTAAATGTTGAATGTTGATTTGCTTAAGATAAGATAAAAGAATGAGCCTCAAATCTCATTACATAACTTTTCCTTTGTCCAGCTAGAGCCAGAAACTTGCTGTAGCCTTTATTTTGAGTTCCGTTGGTGGCAACGATGAAAGTTCAGGGATTAATGTTCTAAAACAATTGGTGAATCTTTAAAGTGTCCTGAGAGACATGGAGTGGAGGGGAGGAAGGGGATGTTGGAAGGATTGGGGGGTAGGAGAATTTTACAGCTGAAGTAATCTTTTATTGTTTTTTACTAAACAAGTTGATTCAGTGGACACAGTGTTGTAGCCAGGAGAAAGTGAGTGCCGGCTAATTTGAAGAGAGTGGCGGCTAATTTGTCTGACGATGGCGAGCGAAGCCAGCCCGCGAGCATAGCGAGCCCTCCTCTGCGTGAGGTCCAGGGGCCCTTGGTGGGGTTCGAGGGGCCAAGCCCCTGAAGATACAGGGTTTTAGTTGATTTCAATGCATTTAGGTGGCTCTATTCTACCCCGATTTTATACATATTGCGATAAATATTTTGAAACCCGCCCAAAAACGCTTCACAGAAACCTAAACTTTCCGACAATTGCGATACAAATTTCCGAATGTACGAGCCAAATGTATTGACGTTGTTGTCACAGTAAATATGTGTCTGATTGCTCTCTCGTACAGTGGCGGAGCTAGGGGTATCGGTCAGGAGGGGCGAGAATGGTCTGTCCATGTCTGCGCTTGTGAGTTATGGCTCGCTCGTTGCGTTGATGATCATCTTTCGACACTATCTAAGCAGAGCACCACCACAGGTTGGCGCGTAGCGTACAGAATTTTTTTGAATAAAGATACTCCCTAGATCGCCGGAAATGACCCTTTCTGGGCCTGGCTAATTTGCAGATAAACGAAGATTAATAGGTGTAATCGCCAAATTATACCAACAAAATGTGAAAAATGTCAATAGGTAGATGAGAGCGCAATAAAAAAGGCAATAATTGCGAATAAGTAAAAAGTGGTAAAGAGGTGAAAAGGGCGCCAGCAGTCCATTTGAGTCCGTCAGGGGGGGGGCATCCGCCCCCCTGACTGTATGGACGCTCCGCCACTGCTCTCGTACGTATCACTCACACGTGTACTGCATGCAGCTGTTATGATTACCGGTTCTGCGCTTGTGAGTTATGGCTCGCTCGTTGCGTTGATGATCATAGTTTCGTAGTATTACTAGTTACCCAGGTTTTTATTTGGTTTTGTTCAGGCTAGAGATTTGGACTACAGTATTCTAAATTCTGATTCAGAATAGTAATAGGCCTATTTTGGGTAAATTTGTGAACAAATTATTTCGAGTTTGACACAGGAAATTTTCAGTGTATTTTGATTTCATTTAATACAAGATTCACTGATTTTTGTGACGGTTGGTAGGAAGCTTGAGTGCCGGTCGGTAGGATGCTGATTTACTCTGAGTGCCGGTCGGCAAGCACTAGTGGCGGTTACGCCCGACCGGCGCCAACCGGCGTGGCTACAACACTGAGTATGATTTATTTTTTATGATATATGATTCATGATTTTGTTTCTTTGCTTTCCTGCAGATTACAGGAACTTAAATTTCTCTTGTTCACTCGATGATGAGGTTTCCCTAAATGTTGGTGATGCTGTTATCACGAATTGCAGCATATGGTGAGTGAGGTTGTCAACTTTAATGGGTGCAATCAAATTAGGGAACTGTCCTGATAAGATTTTTTTTTTGTAAGTTCTGTTTTTTTGTTTGTTAATAAAATAAAGTAATAATAAATATTAAAAATATAGTTTTTAACAATGTGCACAGGTGATTAATGTTAGAATTTTTTTTTAGTGTCAGTGGGTGTAACTATCCCACATCACTGTTAATTAGCCACAAGATGGTTATATTTTCTCCACTGACGTTTGTTAAATGTTGTTTTACAGCTTCCCTCGACTGTTTCATATCAGAAACGTCACCAAAAACCTAACTGAAAGATTCATATCCTTGCAGACCGTTATTAGTCTAAAGTTTTAGTCCAAAAACATACTTTGATAGTCCTAACAGATGACCAAAACAACTTGTAAGGATAAGCCCCAATAAAGACCTTACAGTAGGGAATAATTCATTGTTCATTGCTTAAGTCAGCATTTTGCTGTCAATTTTGGCTTTTGTATACCAAAATGGTGCTACACATCTCTGCATAAATCAGTTCGACCATTTTGCATACTTAGCAATTTGCTATATGATATCAGATTTATTCGCTACACTATTTGTGTACCATGCATTCATTATTCGATATGTTTTGTCTTGTCTTCCAGTACTTGTTTCAACGGAAGCTTTCTATGCCTTAATGCTGACTGTGATGGACCAGGTAAGGGCAAACCTTTAATACTGTTCTTATTTCTTGGATTCTATCTTGTCAAATGTTGTTGTTCATCACGTTTATAGACTCTATACTGTGCAAACACAAAGGAGACTGGGGTTAGGGTAGAGTTTCACTCCGCCTAAATTCAATAGCAAGATAAGTTTTATTTTCTAAGACATCCTCTTTGTCTCAATTATCTCTTTACACAGCATGTCAAGTTTCTATGAAAAACAAAGGGGAAGGTGAAGGGAAGGGGGGGTGGGGTGGGGTGGGGTGGGGGCAGGATATAAAATTGATGATACACATATTACTTGGATTTTTAGCGATACCCAATCAACAGTCTCTGATTGTTGAGAATTGTAAACCCTCATTTGTACTCTAGGCTCATCAGAACTGGTCACCCTCCTCTCCTCTCATCCCCACTCAATTCCTATCCCCAAAAGCCCTCGTACAAACCCTCATATCATGTAGATGGGAAAGGCTTCTAAGCCTCTGCATTTCAAAATATGAAAGGGGCCTCCCAATTGAATCTGAGTTTGGCTGTTACGTTGAATATCTTACACCAGCACCTCCCGTTGAGCTGCAGTGTCCTCAAGATGTCACAGGTACCTGCGTCGTGGAGGGATCGCATCTCTGTGAGAGCGACGAAGATTGTGGAGAAATGGCCAAGTGCTGTACACTGGTCTGCGAGAGGCAGTGCGTAGCAGCTGTCACTACAGGTTAGTTCATATCGTATCGTACGTATATAGCTTTTATGAAGTTCACCACGTTTGCACATATACCAATAATCCACTCAGATATGAGCGCAGCATGAATTTACTGGCATTGGTGTCAATCTGTGAGGTCTGATATCTCCAGTATTTATTAAAGTCAGTGTCCTGATTCAGAAGAAGGACACATTGAAACCCAAAAGACCAACACTTTATAATCTGTGTCCTTGCAAAACCTTCACACCAACCAGAAATACTTCACGTTAGTCTAATTTGCATAAAACAATCATTCACGGGCAAAAGCCTGGTAGGTAAGTATTTGTCTAGTGAGCTGTAATGGGAAGTTTGAAATATGTTGGTCAATATTCGCTCGTTTCCACTGACCACAAGTCAGCCACCCTGAACTGTGACCAAACTTACACGGGGAACATGATTTTTAATCTTCATCCGTTCATCAGAGACGACCAAATTTCTGTTCGTACAACCCACAAAAAAAAAATCAGCTTTGGAGGTCTAAACTAGGTGTTAACAAATTCAGATTACATTGTAACTAAATACACGGCAATGAGGTAAAAAGATTAAATTGGTACCACCATCAATCACTTTGGGGATACTGAATCCCAAAATATGGTGTTCTATTCACCAGACCTACACATCTCTCCCCTACTGTGTAAATATTGGTCATTCCTTATCGTGCAACATTTATTTGGACGACAAAAAAATTGCTGTTCAGACAACCAAAACCTCACGATCCAGTTGTCCGACGATGGATAAATAAAGGAAAGAAGGCCATCTACATGTTGGTCGCGATGAAATATGTAAGGACACATGCCGCACAGATTTGATGGTATTAAAGGTTATTTGTGACAGGAAGACTAAATTTGGATTTCCAGTAAAGTTATATTAAAGTTTAATCATGACACACGGGAGGGGTTTTTTTTTTTTTTTTAGTGCTAACATCTTACATTTATTTCTAGTATTTTTTTTGTTGTTGGTAGTCTATTAACAATATTTTTAACACAGTCGATGAATTCGTTTCGATTTTCTTCTCTCTGTCGAATAGCTACGAAACCTGGTCTTTGCCCCGATCTTACCATTCCTACCTCTGGATTGACTACCAAATGCAGAACTGATTATGAATGTGAGGCACATTTGAAATGCTGTGGATATCAATCTTCCTTCGTTTGTCAAGAGCCCTATGACCCAAGTAAGTTGTGAAAAATTCATCCCTGCTAGGTTGTCACACCATGCATATATATTCAGTTTAATATTATTCAAAGACCGATTGTGGAGAATTTTCTGAACGTCGTCATAAAAAAAATAAAAAAATTGATGTGAAGATTTTTCTGTTTTCAGTTTGAACTTAATCACTCAGTAATATTAAGCTCTTATCTCTATAGGTGTATGCTTTGAAGTTATCAAATATTGTAACCAAACTGTTGTGCCATCACGCATTATTTGTGGGAACAAAGACCCATCTCGACATCCAAAGGATGGTTGCGTTTCATGGTAGACTAGAAATGATGAAAAAGGAGGAAAATGTATAATGAATTTTGTTTAAAATGCAGTTTGTTCCTATGAGCTTTTTTTTGAGGTTTTGTTGGTCTTTCATATACTGATGCATATAAGGTGATATTTGGTTAATATTTCCATAGATTACAGTAATGCATTGTGTTTTTTTTTGCTGTTGGTAAGCAAGATCTAAGTGATAAGTTGTCTCCTTTAAATGAGTTGATTTTTTTAGTATTTGTAAAATTCCTCAAAGTTCTTCCACATCTTGTTAGTTAACATAGCTGCTACACCTTCACAACAAAAAAAAAAGCCTTTACTCTGCCAGCCGAGTAGATGAGGTAGACTTTTAACTTTAGTCGTTGTTATAGATTTATAACATGTTTTTTTCCAATCCAAATCCAAGCAAGGGGGGGGGGGGGGGGGGGGGG
>KN884729.1:99719-111243 GCA_000934455.1 Apostichopus parvimensis
TACCATGTTCAACATCGTTCAAACCCAATAAAGTTGAAACTAATTGTCCTTCAGCATCCAAAAATAATATGTAAGTGAGTTCCTTTTCTAGGATCCCACTATCTGTACTCCCATCAGTTAAAACAGAGTAAAATGCGGTGTTTTTTATCTTATTTTTCAAGTCCTCAACCATCGCATCATTGATGCATTCCGTGAATTCTCTGCATCCCTTCTCATTCAAATATGCCCCACGCAATTTCACTCCATGCCTCATCTCCTGTTGAACATGTGCGGGAAATTTCTTGAAGGCTATTTCTTCTTTCGCCAGGAAGTAGGCAATCTCAGTTAGTTTTGACACCCTCGTTTTTTCAGCTTCTTCTGCCCCACACAAAGCCCTCCTTGAAAAATATAAAACGTGAACGAAGGGATAATTTGATAATGTGATTGTGGAGGCAGGGCTCAACATTAACTCTAAAAACTACTTGCCCAGTAGGGCAAGTTGCTCCCAGAATCCACTTGCCCTGATTATTTTCCACTTGCCCTGAAATGACGGAAACAAAGCAAGACGATATTTGACTGGGGTGCGGTCTAAGGCCCAGGGGAGGGGGTGCACAGAAATGTCACAATCCATTCCTATCGCTACTCGTACTACGATCAAATCGCTCTATTTTTGTACCTAAGCTTTGTTATTATCATACACTGCCTACTGGACCTTGGAATTGCCGTGGCAGTGCCAGTTTACGTGTCAATATTATAGAATATTGTAGAATCTTGTTTTCACCAGCCAATCACAGATTTTGTAGCATAATCAAGTGTTACAAACATGTGTGTATGCCCATGTATAGATCAACCATTCTGATTCGTTACTTACCACGATTCTCTATCACGTCCGAAAGTATTGCGCTAAAATTTTATTATTGCAAAATATACGGATGCTGTACACAATTTTGCGAACGATTATATTTGGTCTCGCTAAGCGTTAACAGCAATTCTTTGTTATTATACATAATTTGTGATAAAGCACGCGATAAGTGGTTCACAAATCGTTACAACACATATCACTACCACGTGTATTTATAAGAATAACGTTAATGTACATTATAATTACCGATCGGAATTGTGCGATACACATCAGCGATGGTGCTCGGTGATTCTTTCAGCTGTTGAGCCCGAATGTGCTGCTCAGTCATGGTGTGTTTCGCAACATTGTCCTTGTTTAGAGCACTCCCCGAAATCCCCAAAATGAAACTTCTGCTGAAGTTGCGAAGGCATCGCAGTTGTGGCTCGTATGACTGACATAGTCGGCATGAAACTTTGGCCACCAAATCCTCTCCCCCGCCCGTCTCGATATTCATCCATTTTTGGGATGGATCAAACTTGTTCTGCCACTGTTTAACTGTTGAAAGTTTCGGCATTTTGATGTTAAACAATTAACTTACTACGTGAATCCCAACGTTATTTATCAGAGAGCTATCGACTGTACATACAATATAACGTTCGCTATGTTATGTGAGCTGAGGCACTCGTCGTAGTGGATAGCACACTAACCTATCGTGTAATACACACTGCATTCTGGCTGTGTTAATTACGTAGCCAACATGCCGCGTGTGTACGTAGCTATTTGTTGTCATCACGTTGCTATGCAAGGGTCGAGGCTGCATGCCGCGCATGGGTGTTGTTGTCAGGCGGGAGTGACCGACAGATGTATGGCTTCGGCTTAAACAACAATATACTTATTACGTGTTGTGTCAATGGGAATTGTCAGAACCTGGACATAACTTGAGAAAATATTGATTCGCAACTTCCGCGACGCCAAATTGAAGTTGATTCGCAATTGGCCATTCTTGGGTAGCAAATTGAGATGCGAACCCGGTTATTTCGTCCCTTGATGTCACTCAATGGTCTTTAGTAAATTTAATAAATAATATTGTATTGAGGGATGCGTCAAGTGGTGAGAGTCACATTGGGGATCAAATTGAGTGTGGTTGAAAATATGTTTGTCTCCCCTTACTCATTATCCTTCCAGTTTCTACAGAAGTATATACCTTTAGTCCCCTCCATTCCCTCTTCCCCCCCCTCCCCCTCACCTTCTACATTAATTCTCCAGGAAGAAAATAATTTTAAAAAACCTTCTTTTCTCTGACATCAAAACCAATCCTGCCTCTCTCTTTTTGATCCCAAAGTGGAAGCAAACTGTCCCGAAGACAGCCAGGCACCAAGTGTTTGCGCAGATCGCTGTTCCAACCCAACATCGGAATGCACAAATCCCGAAGCCGTGAATTGTAAGCTTAACTACTGCTTTGGCAAATGCGTAGCTGAGCACTACAATGCTACAGGCCATCGGGTGTCGTGTTTCGGAGGTAAGGCACACTATTAACTACTCATTAAGTCGTACAATCCTTTGAAGTTTCACCGTCAAAATAATTTACAGGTCTAGTCGACTAAGTTGTACCACTTATGAAGATAGAATTCACATACAGAGTTAAGCTTTCTACAAGATCATGTGAAATTTTGTTCACAGCTTTATTCAGAAGCATCTAAGGAAACGTACACGTCGACTCCTAAGTAGTCGATTAAAGTAAAAACATTTTCCTCGGTAGCTTGAGGGTATATCAGTAGCTATTAAGCAACAAAGAACGGATGGTTCTTTAACTTGGACTGAAGTTTACTTATAGTTTGACTCGAAATAAAAACAGCCAACAATCAGTGATTTAAAGTAACCTCTTGGTAACTTTACCGGGCTATTTGAAACGGAAATTCCAGTAAAAATGTAGCTGAATTAGCGTAACCCGGCCAAGAGTCATTTTGAATAAATGACGCAAGCTTTGTAGAAACTTTCTGAGCTTCCGATATGCTTCTTACATGTGACAGAGAATATTAAACTGAGACGTCAAATTTGTGTAGCAGTCTTAAAGGCTCTGATAGAATGATGCTTTGGTTCCTATGTACAAAAGTTACTATTCATCTGCTATGAGTTAGTGGATAAATAATTCCGAGCGTGATCAATTCTAATATGAGAAAAAGCATGTTGAAAACGAAATGAAACTATTAAAAGTATACTATGACTATTATTCTTGCTCCTTTAACCTGCAATAATTTTCGGAGAGAAATAATTCCGGCGTGTGAGTTTGATCACTTCCTTGAATTCGAAGAAGCTCCTTTTTTTTTTTTGAAAAAAAAAAATCATTGACATGCAATATCAAACAGCTGCTGTAACAGATGAATACTGTACTGTTATAGGCTCTGGGATATCCTACAGATCTAACATTTGACATCCTCATTGAGTGGGAAATTGAATAAAGAAATCCCTTCTCTCATACCTACCTCAGATAGTGGGAAATTGAATAATGAAATCTCTTCTCCCATACTTACCTCAGATAGTGGGAAATTGAATAAAGAAATCCCTTCTCTCATACCTACCTCAGATAGTGGGAAATTGAATAAAGAAATCCCTTCTCTCATATCTACCTCAGATAGTGGGAAATTGAATAAAGAAATCCCTTCTCTCATACCTACCTCAGATAGTGGGAAATTGAATAAAGAAATCCCTTCTCTCATACCTACCTCAGATAGTGGGAAATTGAATAATGAAATCTCTTCTCCCATACTTACCTCAGATAGTGGGAAAATTTGAATAAAGAAATCCCTTCTCTCATACTTACCTCAGATAGTGGGAAAATTTGAATAAAGAAATCCCTTCTCTCATACCTACCTCAGATAGTGGGAAATTGAATAAAGAAATCCCTTCTCTCATATCTACCTCAGATAGTGGGAAATTGAACAAAGAAATCCCTTTTGTCGTACCTAACTCAGAAAGTTGGAAATTGAATAAAGAAATCACTTCTCTCATACCTACCTCAGATAGTGGGAAATTGAATAAAGAGAAACGTAAACTAATGCCCAAAAAGGAAGTAGTTAATGTGCAGGTATCTCTACTGAATGAGTAGCCGATTGGTTGTAACATTCTCTTCTACCTCTCTCACCAGGTGATTTATGTCCCAATGGGCAAGAGGAGACTAATACAGAACTCTTGTGTAATGATAACTGCAACAGAACTGCTTGTCCTGCGTATCCCAGCGCCAAATGCAAACGATCCAGTTGTGACTATCAGTGCACACAGACGTTTCTAGATCCCAACTCTGGAGAAAGAGTCAACTGTAGTGAAGGTTTGTTCCAAAGTCTCTTAACTTTACACGTACTATCGATCATGATTGGACGGTTAAGGATCACCTACTTTTTTTTAACACGAATCACAACATTTGAGGCCATTCTGGTGTGAGTGTTCATCTTGTCCATACTGTCTCGCCATGTATATGTAAGCTGTGTGTTAGTGGTAAATGAAAATAATTTTTTCACCGCTAATGAGCAACATTATGGCTGGAAGCTTACAGCAAACCCCCCCCCAAGCCCCCTCTGGCAATCCCTTTGCTTACTCTAATTTGAGGCACTATGTGGGTTACCTGGGGTATGCTTGGTGACAGAAAAGAGGCTTATTGATACAAGAAAAATAAAGGACAAGTTTTGTTCTTCTGTTTGACCTCCATTTTGTCATATTTACAAATACACCCATTGGATACAAATTTTGGCTCAGATTACAAGGCCAATTTTGTTCCCATGCCTGCTTTTAAGTCATTTTTTTGGTCTTTTTCATTTTGTTCTAGGATATGTTTGCCCAGATGAAAATCCAGTCAGCCCGTTTTGCCTTCCATCAAACCCACCAACTGACTTTATACTTACGGGTCAGTGCTTCTTTGCGCAATGCCCAAGGAACCGTGATGCCAGGTGTTTCGATAGTACCTGCGGGTGGTGCCATCCAGAGTTTTACATGGGCGATACAAGAGTTAACTGCTTTGGTGGTAGGTCTGTTACTAGTAAAGACTCGTTATCAGGAGCTTCAGAGTGGTGGGGTCCAGGGGATTGTGGGAGTGGCATGGTGTCTTCCACTTTTGTAAAAAAAAAACCCAAATTGAAGGTGCCATTTTTATGAATTAGAATGTGCCCCTCATTGTTAATGAATAGCGTCCTTTTTTTTTTTCCTTTCGATTTCTGTTATAAAAATTGCCTTTATTTCAAAAGTGACCATTTGGTGAGAACTTAAGAAAACTTTTAAAAGAAGTGACCTTACGTTGAAAGAACAAGAAGAAAGATTGATCCGTAGGAGTGCTGCGCTTAAAGGAGGCCGAGTTTCTTGTGGAGGGACAGCAGCTGGCACAACAAATCTGTCTGGTTTAAACCAGGGAGGGGGGGGAGGGGTGTTCTTTTTGTGTGAATCGATCAGTTCTATTCATACCTTGGCCTTGATTCCCTAGCAACGGGATACCCCGGTTACAAAGGTTACAAAGACGTGTCTCTCATTACGATCTCCAGATACCACCTGTGCTACGGGAATTCAAGAACATGAACCCTGTCCTGGTTTATGTGAAGAGCCATATTGCCCTGCGTTTCCATCGGCTGTTTGCATAAGGGATCAGTGCAATGGATGCAGAGAGGTTTTTCAATTAGCGAATGGAACCACGGTCGACGACTGCTTCTCAGGTTGGTGTTTTGCGTTTCACTGACTTCTGTTGATAAAGAGTGGTCTTTGAAACCTGTGGCATCTGACCATTCTCTTTTGGTATCATGCAGGAAGCAGAGGAAATTCTACAATATATTTGGTCAAACTTCAAGTCTCAAAAAAGTGTTTTTTTAACCGAGAAGAAATCGGAACAAAAAAATTTAGTGACCCAACCAAGACCGTTTTATTCTTACGATAAAGCTGACCCAGTTCAATGGCACTCACTGCGTTTTGTATATTAGACATTTCTGTTTCCAGCTGTAAATCTCAGTTTGAAGAAGTTCCTTTTAATTAAAGACCTTTTAATCATTTTTTTTTCAGCAGCATGTGGGTCGGTCGTCTTTGTCAATTTGCTTTCATAGATCATTGCTCTTCTGGACTTAATATTGATTGTTTTCATTGTTATTGTGATTATTTGTTGTTGTTAATATTGAAAATGAAAAGTCAGTAATCTTGATTTTCTTTAGCTTGTAACAATAATTAAGGATAAAACTATTCACATTTTTTGAGATGCAGTCACCCAGAAAGTTGTTTTTCGTTTTCTTACAATTATATTTATCTACACCAGTCATTTAATATTTTTTTAATAAATCTTCAATAACTTGTCGCAACAGAATTTAGGCTGCCACCCGGGGCCGGTGTTCTAATTCCCTTAGAAGATTTATAGTAGTTCATGCCTTAGTCGTTACCATGGTTAGCTTGCTTGGCCGTTCAAATTAATCGTTGTTTATCAACTAAACATCTATGTTTTAGGGCGGTTCCTTCTCACACTGGTATAGATTTTCCCGTTTGACGATTTCGTCTTTATTTGCATCTCAGGTATTCGATGCCCCAATGGATCGAGAAACGCTCTGTGTCCCTACAATCTTTGTCTGACATCGACCTGTGAGACCCACCCCGAGGCAGAGTGTGTGTTGAACCACTGTGGCACATGCAGAGTGCAGTTCATCCTACCTAATGGCACTCACGTTGGTCATTGTTCAAGTAAGAAATTTTGTTTAAGGGATGTTTCGGTAGCAGACAATGTGATGCTTTATGTGGAAAAGTACCCAAATAATTTTTATAAAATCCACACTTTTTGTTGAAAACCCCATCTCATTATCTTGTCCTGTAACTCAAGATATAGTTGATTGAATGTAAACCTAAGTTGACCGGCTCAGGCCTCGATTCTTCCTCAGAGTTCTTCCCATAAAACTAAATTCATACTTTTCCTATTAAAATCTCCTTGTTAAATTTATCCTTGAAACCTGAAACATTGGGAGTTAATTAGGAAAGGTGTGCTTTAGCTGTCAACAATCTCTGTTTTTAGAATTTCATTAATGTGCAACCTATTTTGTGGAAAATTTTTTACTCCTCCTTGGATAAGTGAGTTTTAAATGTCATATAATGAAAAAGATAACACCATTTTTTTTAGCTGAAATACTGGGACGACATCATTCGCTTTGCTGTCAAAATATCACCAGATCTGAGAGAAAAATGAAAAAATGCTGTTTGGATGTGGTTTGGTTTCTAAAGATGCAAAAGAAGAAATTTAACAATTTAAAGTTTAAGTAACCATCTTCAACTTCACCAGAATATCCTTTAAACTCCACTCTATAATAATAATTTCGTTACCATCTCAATATACATTTCCATCTATCAAGCCTAATTGACCTTTTTTTCTCTTTTACGAGTATGTTTAATATCACTTCAAAACTTTCAATGTATGTGTCATGTCAGTCAAAAAGTACTAGTTTTGCTTTATACTTAAATGTAAAATGTACCAATGACTTCAGGGTTATTGAAGTAATGTTCTCAACCAACCAAGCTATTCAGCCCTAAATTGTTGATGATCCCTATGAGCTATGTCTTTGCTATGAATGGGTTAGGGGCGTAGGAGCCCAATTTGATTTGGGGGGGGGGGGCTGTAATGACTTGCCCAAAAAATAAAACCAAAATTTTTCCCGTGCTCCGCGCGTGTTCAACATGTTAATGTCATTTCATATAGGCATGCATCGGTTATTACATCGCATGCCAATTACATACAATCGTTTGCCGTGTTATTACCCTTCCATATTGGTTAACATTTTTGGGCATGTCGTTACAATAATAATGATAATAATATAAGTTTAACCATTGAAAAACACATTGCAATTTATTTTTCTTTCAGTAGGTGCCTGATAAAATTCTCAGCATATTGCCCGAATTTTCTCAGGGGTCTGCAGCCCCCCCCCGCAGCCCCCCATCTCCTATACCTATTGTTAGGGGTTCGTGGGGTGGCGGAGGGGGAGGGGTTTCGGGAGGGTTGACAGTCAAAAGCTACGGCACATTAGCAAATCTTTTATAAGTGTGGATTAACTTTCCTTGTCCGTCGTTTGACACTGGATGTACTTTTATGACTGTTCAAACTGTTTCTCATCCCACACCGAGTTGCAAACCAACTTATTTATGTTCTTTGTTTTTTGTATCTTTATTTATCGCATGAGCTTTGAGCTTGTTTTATTGTTTTCCTTTTCTTTTTTTTTTGATAATAATAATACCACTATTAATATTCAATACAGAGTATCCAATTTGTGGTGACAATAATTTTAAGTATGAATGGAATACGTTTCTCCACTCCAAGTTTACATTGCGTTGTTCGTATTGCCAAATCAACAAATTGTGTTTGGTGATCTTATTTCATGTTAATTTGTCATCTATTGTTTCTCAATTTTCCTTTTTCTTTTTTTATATGGCCTTTTTGATCATGTAGGTCAAATAATATGATGTATAAACAAAGTTGAACCGTACAGAATATTCTTGACCATGTCGATCACAGCATATGATTGGTTTCAGTGGAAGTATTAATTAATGTTGTTGCTACCTTTATGATATAAATTGATGTGACTTTTTGCTCCCCGATATCTATTGCCGAACGGTATTTGCGATATTTTGACTTAAACTTGCTATCATTAATTTGTAGGAATCGAATGTCAAGAGGAACAGCTGACGGCGAATTGTGCCGATTTGTGCAACAGTGCGGTCTGTCCTAACCACATGGAAGCCACATGCTTTGTTAACAACTGTGGCGGTTGTACCACCGAATTTTTAACATCAAATGGAACAATACTAACGGCAGAGGAATGCGGCGTTGGTACGTGATTGTTTTTGGTTTTATTGATTCATAAAAAAAAAACACAGATTATGAGAACAGCTATCCAGTTTACATAACTTGTGCGTTTGAATTCTAAAGAGTAGCCCGTTGTCATGTCACATATCACGCAGGTACCATAGGTACCTGAGCACACACAGTATTCGTAGGGTGTTGCACAAGTCTTGGATCCAGTTGTTTAACCTTACAAAGTGCCTCTTCATTGCAATATTTTATGCGAGGTGGGTGCATCTTAGCCATGGGTGTTGAAAGCCAGCTTGAGTCCCAGGAAAAAAATTATGACCCGTTTCGATGGTCTTCATAAATTTGCAGTTTTAAAGCCATGGATGTAAGAAGAATTTTGCTATGAAACACTTTTTCCTCTGTTGTGAGAATCCATGCCTCCCTCCTCTGATAGTGAAGTTGCCTCATTTATACAAACACCGCTCTCACGTTTAATAGCTTTGTTTGGCGAATGCATGTACCGTCCCTACTGGAGGTATCATATATATTACAATCTCATATTGCTTTTTACATTCTCTAGATGGCGAAAAAGAAGGATTTTGCCCAGCTTTTTTTCTCCCTGTCGGTAATGTATGTCTGTCAGATAGTGAATGTGCCCCATCATTCAAATGCTGCCCTCCATTCTTTCTTCTGGTTGGCTCTGGCGGTTATTGTACGATATCCGAAGAGTGTGAGTTGAAGTAATATTGGTAATTGTGTATGTGGTGATGGTTTCTGTATTTGAACTCAATAGTGTAGCATCTGAGCATGTTCCGGGCGCTTCCCAACCTACCAAAGTCTCTTGAATCTGAACCAGCACTTTGGTGTACTAACTGAGATGATGTTCATTCTTTACTTTGCTGATTGAGTTTGAGGGGAATGTCATATGGGTGACTTGGGAGCTGCATATATTGGTCTCCCATTGCAACTATTGAAGTTGGTTGGGGAGGGGGAGGGGCTTCTCCCTCTATGTTACAGAAACTGATCATTCACATGAGTTGGGAGGGGGGCATGCACATATAGTATGAAGGACGCTAAGTTGGGACTGGGAACGGTACATAAATGGCAAAAATGTCTGCCTTAGTTTGTAATTCTCTGGACACTTGTGTAAAAAATAAAAAAAGATTGAAAAGAGTGAAGATGAGAGGCCGCGACAGAATTTCGCTGTTTTGTAATAGCTTATTAAAGGGAACAATTTAACAATAATAATTCTTGTAAATGGAAATTTTGAAGTTTATGAAGTTTATGAATTTTTTGTTGTTGTAAAAACCACAGGTTTTTTAAATAAATATGGTGGGAAACTTGAAACGAGACCATTAAATTTCTTGAAGGCCTGTGCTTATTTATGTCTGTGTGTGCGTACATATGTTTGTGCACAGCATTAACTTCCGACATGATGGTTTATCATTGTAGTTCCTCCTTTTTCCTGTCCCTTTGGCATGGAACGTTATAACGAAGGCGAAACTCGATTTGAAGAATGCCAAGCGTGGTAAGCATAGATCCAACTGGAGATAATCTTGGTCATTCTAATTTTTTTACAAAAAGGTTGTATGTATTCCCTTTCTATTTTACATTCATGAGGGTCTGTTCGAACCATTCTCGTTTAATCGCTTTAAATTTTTTTTTTTTTTTTTATATATATTTTTTTTATATTTCTGTTATAAGGCCGTCCGTGTGCTGTTCCCAATTATGCCAAAAAGTCAAATGATGGTCAGGCATGGGACAAATTCTTAAATCCAATGAAAGAGATTTTGCATAAAATAAGCGAAACAGTACAGAAGTTATAGTCAAGGATACGTTAACGTTTAGTGCTTAGATGGGCTTTTTATCTCTTGGCTGAGTACTGAGGTTTGGGGTGTCCTTGTAGCTGGTCAAAATATAAGTCAATTGTTGGGAGCTCTTGTATATATACGTGTGAATCTCGCTGACTGGCGGTAATTGCTACAAAACTCAAACAAATATATCTGCATTCCCTGCAGAGCACTGAGTATAATGAATGTCAAGTTTATTCCAACTCCAATATTGATACTTCGCGACGTAGGAAAATCCTATTAAGGATTTTCATTACCATGATCATATTATTTTCTTCTACAGTGTTTGCAGCTTTGCAACTTGGAACTGTTTCCCAACTAAATGCAGTAAGTGATTTCTTGGATTTACGATTAAAGGAATTTTTTTAGTGAAAAAATGGGATCTAGTCCTTCCGGTCATATCATTTTCTGTCTTTGTATCGCCGCAACCCTTGCCCAGTGATGAATTTTAGTTTATGTGTTAGAGAGCTTGAAATGTTGGCCCGTCCTGCCAGAAAATTTTGAATCTAACACTGACTCACGTCGAGACGTGACGTCAGAGTGGCACATTGGTCAGACATGATCAGATCTCACTCTAAGCTTGGCCTTGATACAATACACAGGAATGTGTACAGAATGTGTACGGCTGTGATTTAAAAATCTCTCAAATAACAATATCTCAACAACATGTAATGAAGAAGAACTAGTTAGGGAATTCTGGAACGGCTTGACCCTCCAAAGATTGCTAACTTGCAACGTCACTGGGAAATTTCCATCTAAATCGCTATTTTACTTTCAGAAATTTTAACTTTCCTCGCTACAGTGTAGCTTGCTAATGATAGCGTCCCCGCAGCCACTGAAAGGAAGTGTCGCAATGACGTCACCGTGGCACAACGTTCTCCACTGTTCAAAATATATTAGATAAAGTTGGCACTTCTCCTGAATCATAGGATGAAAAATCCTCGAACTAGGACTGTGGCGATGACAAAATCATGGAGTTTTTTGCAAATACCCAATAGACTGCCACTAAAAAATCCCTTTCAATAAACTTAAAAAGTCTCTGTAAACAAAGGTCAAGAAACATGATAA
>KN884731.1:0-14566 GCA_000934455.1 Apostichopus parvimensis
GGTTGCTACCAGGTTTTGTGACGTTTGTATTGTGCGTTAATGAAATAGATCTATTCAGTTTTCGTAAGCAGGAATATGCCTCATATGAAATGTTGGTATTTGTCATACACACATATCACGCCTATACAATTATACGTCAGCTTACGTTTGTTTATATCAAGTAGGTCTTTAAAAGCCCTCAAAAAGGACGAATAAGATGTGTGGAATAGCCTTGGGTGTGCGTAAATTAAGATTCACTCAAAGCATGGAGCTATAACCGGTTATAGCTCCATGCTCAAAGGGAAACTGATATTACATATCATCGTATGATAAACATTACATAGTTCAATGCCATTCAAAATGTGTATCATAGCCATTCAAAGATCCATGGGTATATTTATTGTATTTGTGAAGACATAGTGCAAGACAGCTATATATTTCGATTCGGTTATAGCTCCATGGTATATTGCAACCAAAATGTTTATCTTGTTGAAAAGGTTATGGAGCGTGTAAGGTATTTTCAGACACCCATGCAGCAAAGTGTTTACCTAAAGCCCGATGTGTCTCCTGCATAAGGAATGGCGATGTTTGTTGACTGTTTGAATATGAGTGACCATTATTTCAATTTCTAGCATATTTGAGGGCAATGCTGATATGGTGGTGTGCATTGGTCTTAAACCCAACGTGTAATTATTGCATATAGTATACGTCGCACATGCATATCATGGCTAAAAAATTAATGCGGGTGGATAAGTTGTGTCCAAATAGGGAGAAAACGTTTTTACACGACGTTCGACGTATAGGCATTTGTACCCACTGCAGGGGGTAGCCATGGTTGCTCCCCATGGGAGAGTTTGGTCAAACCACAAAGCATGATCGTTGCGACCCTCAAAAATGTGGAACTCGTGCGGTCTGTTCTATAGTATACGCCTTCATCAATATGTTGTATAAATAATCGCGAAGGCGACAATTTTTACAGCAGGAATCATGCATGGGTTTTGCGCAGAAGCATTTACAATATGATGATAGTAATATCAAACTGTAAATATTACCCCAAAAAATACTTTTGTAAACTACGTGAAGAATTCACGAACTTGCACGGGTTGTTTCTACACGCTGGTACAGTGTCTTGGATCATTAAATATAAAAAGGCTAAATAAATAATATGATATCCTTATTATTATATTTTCCACTATATAAACAAAAGACCTCTGATGTTGACTGAACTAATTACTCTCTATTTTGTAATTGTATAGTTCATTGACCGCTTCATTTTTTCCGCCCTTGGTATTCAACATGAACATGGATATTTATAGACCGAATCAGTAGCTCCGTTTGTGTACCATTATTCTCTTCCCGGTAAAGGCTTTTCCTTGTAAGTGGCTTCATCCTGTTTGCTGCTGACCTTACGATGTGTATATTAACCTACATGGTTATAAGGCGGGAACAAAAATGTGGTTAGTCTACATGTTGCAATTGGAAGGGAAATGAGCTTAGTAATTACCTATTTACAAGATTTCATTTATCTTGAGTAAAACCCCCAAGCAAAAATCAGTAGACATTTGAGACAAAGAAACTTGATAAACAAAAACTGACTCATGTCTAACATCTTTGGCGCGAAAATGTAGAAAACATATGTCGTTTTCCTGGTCGATATAATTGGGTGCAACTTTGAGCATGACGCAAACGAATTTCGCCGGTATCGTCTGCTGACATATGCATAGGGAAGTTGTCACTAGTACAACAGTAAACATATACAAGTGGCATAATACTAGTCATCAATGTGTTTCCAGAGATATAAACTGGTGTAAAGACCAGGATGTAGTGATTTAGAAGTGTCAAACTTCCCTTTTTTTTTTGTAAACACATACTGGCCTTTAGGTTCAAAAGTCAAAAGCGCAGTGATTTTTCCCGAAGTTCCATTCTTGTATGACAGTCTAAGTAATGCCACACATTCTTCGTTTTTGAGTCGTCATTAAAATTTTAAATTTACAAGTAGATGTATCGCTCTCCAACCTTTGACGAAGAACATGTGCAGTGTCTCTATATTCCCTTTCGACTGGACACGTAAACAAGGATATTCCGTGTTGACTCAAGTTGATCGCTTAAGCAAAATTGCAGAAAATTGACTGAATCTGTAGGCGAAAACCACATCATCATTGCATTTTTGTTTTGCGAAGGTTCAGTTTTAATATTTCGTGATATTTGTAAATTCTCTTGGTTTTCTTTAACATTTGCCACTTCATTTATCCACAGAGGAATAGAATATTTCTATAAAAAAGAATACATTTTCGTGAAATCCTAAAATACAGAGAACTTTGACAGCTAAGCAAACATTTCAAATGTATCAGGTTTTAAGGATAAATAAACAAGAAACTTATAATAGTCTAAGTAAAACCATGGTAAAACTTTTGAAGATCATTTGCCCATATGAAATCACAGACCCCCTACCGTGATACAGCATCCTGTAGTATAGTTGAAGGTTTAGCCCGTCAAAATAGGTTACATCAATCCACAATATCTCGAGTTAGGGGCAAAATATGGAGATAGGGTTTTTTCAACTGGACAGTGTGAAATATGTTCCCCTCCAATATATAGCTTCACATTGTTTTTCGCCAGAAAAATAGACAGTTATGATCATACTGTTACGTTGTAAGGGGACTTGAGTTGAGAGTGGATAAGCTTGTTCGCTTTTCGTGTTCATATTCTTTCTGTCTTTGGTGACATACTTACAATGCGCTACAGATTTTTCAAGACTACAAATGGTGTTAAATGCTATCGGATTCATACGTTGTGCAAAATGAAAGTAAATATGTCTTAGTAAGTTAGTAAAAAAAAACACAAAATCAGTAGGGTATAAGTAATTATAGCAATACCACGCCCTTAAATCCGACCCACGACCACAGTGTGGTACCAAAAGCCTTCCCTCTTATGTCGTATTTTTCTTACCCACAAAAGAAAACGTGAACTACTTGCCATTTGGCCCTTGGATATTGTGAAAGTTAATCCGCTCTTAAGTGAAACACTTTTTGACGACGTTTCTTCTTTTCTATTTTACTCCATAATTTTGCGGCATATAACGCCAAAGAAGCGGTCATTTGGCGGTTTCCGGGTGTTTTCATTACGAAGTAAGAATAGATCGTGGGAACATATAAGCGGACGTCTATAGAAATGAATGAATAACCAATGTATTGCATGGATTTATTGTAAAATTGAACGTACTTTAACCAGGATCGTCAGAGGTTTGTCCTTAACTTTGAACTTACGTATTTCGTAATCATAACGCAACTGATGTATTGAAAATGCCCCCCCCCCCCGTCGAAGGATGGAGGAGATGGGAGGATGGAGGGGGGGGGGGGGTCGAGGGGTCGCTTTTCATATTATTGTTACAAAATTCCCGTCTGCGGACCAAATCGCTTTATTTACTCCGTACTGGTACATCCAGTGCATATAAAATATCCGTCTCAGTGAATGACAGTTTCCAGGAATTGTTATTTCGGAAATCCAAAATTCAAACCACTAGTAGTTTTTTTCTTCATAAATATGATTATGAGTATGAAATTTAGTCAAACCATGTGTTGCATTCCATAGAATTGAATAGCCGCATCTTGAGTATACTTTTAAAGCAAAATTTCAAATATATTTCTATAGTAGAGCAGTACCATATATTTGAAATTGTGTAATTCCACCAAGAATCTATTCCTTTGGGGATAATCCTCAGTTTTTTGCTTTATCGTATTATTGGGTGGTATTTCTGGATCTGTATGAACAGAAATAACATTTGCGTAATTGTCTTATACGTTTGTCTTCGAATGAGCCCTGCAGCCCCCCGTGTTGTACCGTATATAACCGAGCATGTCATATATACAGTTAGATGGTAGGTTCTGGTTCAAATACGCAGATAAGCGTATATTACTGACCATATGAATATATATGAATACAAATATGAAACCGAGTTTTCAGTGATCTGATATAGTTAAGTGACCGAAATAACGGTAACCTCATTAAGTGACCAATAGATTATCCACGTGCATTGGCAATGGCCAGAGTTTGTTGAAAGATAAAAACTTGAAAGCAGTGTTAAACCAATATAAAAGGCGAGGGTGAGAAGTCTGAGAGGGGTACGAAGGGGGATATTTGGTTATTTTTAAAAGGGGGGAGTAGGCCGAGGAGGGTAAGAAGATGGATATTCGGTTATTTCTTAATGGGGGGGGGGGATGAGTAATCTGAGAAGGGCACGAAGGGATATATTTGGTTATTCATTATTGACTGACGGAAAACGACAATGAGAATTCATGAATTATAATATATGCTACGTTGTCTATACAGTTTAAGCCTGCTACAGTCTTTATGTCATTATCGTAACAACCATATATACCACCTGGGCATTGTAGCCATAAGTAAATACAAAATACTGTACACCACATGTGGAAAACATATCCTACCTATCTTAGGCTAATACATTAACCAGACCATTGGAGGATGTTTACTTAGTGTCTGTCTTTCATATAATGGAGGGGGGGGGGGGGGGGGTGGGGTACCCGGGTCATGGGTAATGTAAAGTGCAAAACTTAATTCTGTAGATTACCGTTGTCTGATCTCATCAATCTGTGTGTGATGAGTATAGGATCCCATTGATCGTTTCCTTGAGTGTTTTAAATGAATCATTTAAACAATGAATCGTCATTAAAAGCTCACAGTGTTGCTTCCTCGATAAGTTGTAGCATGTAGATAATCGAGAATTCAAACCTGTCACATCCATGACTCGTAGAATTCCGATTAATCTATATCAAGTGCATCCGGGGAATGAGTTGGGACTGTGTGGTGATGATGGGGACCCGTTGACCTTCATGTGGCACCGACGATGGGAACAATTGTAATGCTGGAAGACAAATGAAACAAGTTCTCTTCCGGAAGTCGTATAAGTTGACCGAGGCTATAGAACGTAATTCGTCTAGATCGTATATACATATATCCTAATAAAATAAAACTGTTAGCAAACTGCTTATCCACTAGAGAGCCTGTGTATAGGAGAATGTGTAAAAGTAAGTTGGCCTGACGTTTCGATCCTAGCAGGATCTTCTTCAAAGGCTAAATGACACTTTTACAGATACATATATCCTATATCAGTGTAAAGGCCTGTATACTGTATGCGATCAACGACTGTTTGTCAATTGGCTTCAATAGCTCGTACAGTATTTATCTACGTAATAACGTATGTCTGTAATTATGCATATAGAAACAGTGTCTGCTGTATATAGGGCTATATTTTGGGATGCATTGATCATAATATATTGTTATCAAGAGTCTAAAGCTCGATTGCCGATCTCGGGTGAACGCCGCAACGTCTGAGAAAATAGAAAAGAAAATACACAAGTTATTTCCTGCTAAACAATATAGAAGTAAACTTGCAAAACCATCATATGAAAATGACAACGAAAACGATAAGTCGGGGAAATTTGGACACTTCGTCACTTCCTTTGTTTACAACAAGGAAGTTATGTATGATTGTGCTTATTCAGTTGTCACGGATCTTGCATGTTTGTGGACAAATATTTACTTGTTGCACAAATTGAATCTCGAATCTTTTGTGTCCACGTTGACTATTAGCATAAACAGAAGGTGAATTTGACATGACATTTTCTACAAAGTCGTGTAATCAAGAGAAAATTTGAAATAATCATAACATAACATCGAACTCTAATAATAGCAAAACTTTGTATGGTATGTATAACGTAGATTTATTAAGAGCCGGGTGGAGACTTTATACTATTGATATTAATCAAATTATTTATTAATATTCGAATTTGTACAAATGATTTCTTTCTTTCTATTGGCGGGTGGAGCATGTAGCTATATCGGACACCATGGAATAAGATAGGTATTGGTACGGTAGTTTATAACCAGGAAGAGAAAACCTAGAACGGACGATTTAAAAATATAATGACAAGTGTCAAAAGTAAATAGTTTTACGGTTGTGTTTAATTCCTATCTTTGTGGACAAACTTCCCTTTCTTGCGGTTCCCTTGATTCACACGACCGTCAGTACATAAAAGAAGAAGGAAACTACTCTGTAGGATTTAGTCATATCTACAGGCCGAAGGTTTGTTTTTGGTGTTTATTTATTTAGTGTTCGATAGCACTTTAAATAAGCCGAGTAGATTAATATATACTATTTAAAGAAATCACTTCATGTTCACACACCTGTACAAGGAAGTTCAGTACGTCAATATAACTCAATCCGATACAGGAATTACGTAAACAGTAATAGGGAAATCCAGAGGTCTTCTAAATAATCAACATATAGGCGTACATAGGATATGAAATTATTTGAATCATGTTTTTTTGAACCGCGTCGTCATGCTGGCCGCGTTGTCTTTGCGTGGAGCTATGCAGCTGCCTCTGTATATCTTTCTTGGACCTCAGACTTTACAACAATGTCCATCACAGACTGTATCGCATCAACCGCGAAAAGGATCACAATATAATGTTTAGTGTATGAATAAGGATATTCTGAATGGTAGCCTACATTATCGTATCTCTTGGCCCATTTGGCGTCCCATACTATAGATGCATGGTAAACATCCATCCATACTACATTATGTTCAACCCTCACTGTTACTGCATGCACGTCACAGAGGTTGCATGGATATGTATTGTGATGTATAATTTAACAGCAACTTTTATAACTTAGGAAAGTCACAACGTGAAAACAGGTATTCATTTTGTTGATCTTCTATTTTGATTGGTATATACGTTAACGCGAGTAGTATGCTATCATCATTTCTACAGCCTAACCTATACCTGATGTGTGTATACTGCAAGTGTTTTATATTCTTTAGCTGAAGGTTTCACTGGTTGAGCTGGTTACCTCACTATTACAAGACTTTTGTTTGTATCTAAATTTATGGCGATAAGTAAGTCATGACTTTGACAAAGTTTGGCATTTCAAAACTTTATGCCAATTTGCGTAATACTCTTTACGTCAGATTGTCATGACCCACATCGTAAAACTCTGTAGGGGTGTCTCTTATACATTTCTGGGTGTGTCATTGACCTTCGACATTTATGGTAAATACAATAACAATCTTGATATCGTGGGAAGGTCATGACCTACCCACCGGAGGCCTATATAGTTTAATTTGTAACCTGTGGTATGATCGTGATGTCATGCAGAGAGAACGTCTGCGACATGAAAATGAGAGTGTATAGAGGAGTAAATCCCAGAAGAGGGTTAAATATTACAGCGCTGAACTAAACAAAACAAAAATACCGAAAATGCTTTTGATAAGTAATCTTCTGAGAACGATTTCACACAAGTCTCTGCAAAGTCACAGACAAGTATATTTTAGGAACGGAGACAGTGGGGTGAAATGCAAGCCATCTAAATAAGTAAGGGTTGTAGTCGTGAGGTAGCCGAAGCCGACTCCAATGTAGGGGAGGAGTCTGGGGGCCCCTCCCTCCCCCACCCAAAAATAATCAAAACGGAAAATGGTGCATTTTTCTGAGGTTTATTTTAGGTTATATAAATTAGGTCTGCAAGCAAGGTTGTCCTTATAAATAATTGAATGTTTTGTGTGCATGGAGTTGAAAGGGGTGATATGCACCCCACCCCACCCCCCTGGATCCGCGCCTGTTGTGCTCCTTACTTTAATGTGGTGAATTGACCCAAAAGTTGCTTAGATCTATGAAAACATCGTAGTAAAAATGGCCAATGCGAGGAAAGGGGCCTGGGAGGGGGTCGATACTAACATTGTTTCTCAAAAGCCCTCTCAGTATTAATAAATGAGATCAGAGGATAAATGAAAATAGAAAACCTGTATTATGGTCCTTGTCATGTAATTATAATTTCTTTCTTTATATATGTGCAGCATACACACACACAAATTGCAGTGTCTGGTGGTTATGCAGTTTCGGGGATGGATGTAGGGGTTTGGGCTATGGCGATGCAAAAGTGTTATGTGTTTGATGGGGTTGGGTAGCCGTAGCCTTTCGGGCCAGGCATTTTTAAAAGTTAAGTTAGGCGTCGTATTAATAAAAAATTATAAACAAATTATGGTACATGAGAAGTACTGGTCACATGAAGCTGACCACAAAGGCTATCACGTAATTGGGACAACAATTATAATGGAAAGCATCGTCCTTACATATTTCAAATGGACATTCACAGTAGCAATAGAACAATTGAACACAATCACTAAACCATCACTGTTACCTCAGGTATAGAAATTGCGCTATAGGCTTACGAAGGCTACACAATTATTTTCAGTTGATATTTGCATTTTCCACCCGATATAGATCAGATATGACATAAATCAATTTAATACTTCATGTTTTATTATGTAATACGGTAAGGATATATTTATTTAGTTCAAGTAATACAGTCGTATTCTGCAATGTGTTATGTCCGCGGAGTTTACAAAACAAGGCTGACATTGTATTGGTCTGTTTTGCGTGACAATTGAAATGACCTGACATAGCTTAATATTTCCTGGGTGGAAATGGTTTTATTTGGATGACCGTGACATCAACAAGTGGAAGCAAGTTTCGAATTGATTACAATGTAGTTTCTGATACAAAACGATGAACAATATAGTCAAGTTATATATATTTAGTCGATCTGTATACCACACAATGAAATATCAATATAATACAACGTAATACATATAGCGTCGTAAGTTATAACATGGCATGTACATTGTAACAGGATGACGCATTGGAAATTCTATATGGTTTCCTTTTGAATTTCTTCTGAGGAGCTGGCATAGTGGTATGTGGGTGGTAGAATAGGTAGTATAGTCGCTTTGAATAATTAATCTGTATAGGTCTATACTGGGAGTCGTACCACAATTATAATCACTACAGTAGGTCACTTTAGGACTATTTTCAGGCGGACGTATACACTTCTCTAACTTGTGGTACGGTACCTAAACCTATGCTTAAAGGGTGTGAAGACTCGCGCACAAAGAAACGTCTCATGCCGGTAATCTGACCTAGTTTCGAATGAGGTGTAACAGAAGTGTTAGACACCACCATCGATCCCAGAAAATACACACACAGCTTGCTACCGTCGGCAATTAGACACTAGTGTACAGTCAGTACATACAGCTGCGGTCAATACCCACATCACAGTGTACAAACGATACAGCGATGGACATCTCAGGTCCAGCTAAATATGACAAGGTATCACGTTTCATTACTGTCTGCATTTTGTAGCGACAAGAAGAAAACTTCACTTGCAAGCAACGGAAGGTTAACTTTTTCAGAGCGCGGTTTGGGGCGAGTCTTCAATGCCTTTAAGTATGTAGTTATCAAAACAAAAAGGCGCCAAGAAAAGTAATTGACATTTCTCGAACGGCTTATGAGGGAACGAGAGGGTGGCGAATATAAAATAAGTGCGAACCAAATTTTCGAGAGAAGCCTTACTTTCCCATGAATTCATTGTGTGCTATTCTTAGTAACTTACGATTGCTAAAATATAAACCTTCACTCTTATGTCATTTGCGAATGTTATGTGTAACTAACTCAGGGTGAACTCGACATCTCTGGGCTATACTTAAAAGAGTGTTCAATGTGTCGGATAAGTTGCGTATATTTTCTCATGACGAAACAGCGCCTTACCCTTCAGTAATGCATACACAATATACCACAGCAACAATAAACTTACTTTCTGACACTTTGTGCAATGCTTGAGGAAGCTATTATTTTCTGCACCGAAGATTGTTTTTCAAAATATCCCCCGAAATACTGCCTTCATTACATGACTGTTATGTCTATTTCGCAGTTCACCTGTTCAAGGAAGAAGCTTTATTGACTTTTGCACAGACGCAGCTATTCAGGTGTAATAGCCCATTCATCATACCTTCATCTGGTACTTCGATATCAAGTCAAATTTATCGCATATTAATGATAAATTCAAGTTAAGTCATATGACATCCACATCGCACTGCCGTTATACATGCAGTATAAAACGCCGAATGTAAAACAGACGATCAAAAAATAAATAATGCAAACTTATGTAATATCGTACAAGACTATATACCATATACTTGTAAGAGTTTAAACCCCACTCAGTTGATATTTCGTTATAGTTGTTTGTCAGACTTCAATGACAGTATTATACAATATGAGAACTCAGAAGATTTCACTCTTGAACGTGGAAAATTGGGCCAAATTGCCTCTGTTTTCGAAGTGAATTTAAAATAGCAATGCCATTCCAAAAACCCCAAAACAAAAAGTCTTTGCTTGTTGACCGCATATAGCCTATATAGGAATAGAACAATGACCATAGAAGTTTATTTGGTAAGTGTAAATAATTGTTTGAGGGAATTCGTGATTGCTAGACTAAGCGTTCTGGAAAATCAGTGACCTTACTCTGGAATGTGACAGTAAGGCAATGCCATTGAAAGACTGAACAATATTTGCTGTTTTTTTGACTATATATATAGAAATAGATATCTGAGTATTAAGTTAATGGAAATATTTGTCAATTGCAAATATTCTTTTTGGGAGGGGAGACACGTAGGCGGCGGGTTGGAGGGGTGGGTGTGGGGGGGGGGCATAGAAAGGTAAAACCTAGTGACATCATCAAGAATATCAATATATCATGATGGTAGCGAAATAGATAATTTTCTTGAGAGCTAAACTTTACTTATTGCACTTTCAGAGATTTTTTCCTTTTTTTAGTATAGTAGTAATGAGAGTTGGTTCCTAAATAGATCCACAGTTCTCGTTATCATCGTCCCATCCTCTGCCGACCTCCACTGCAAAAGGATCCTGGACATCTCCTGGGTCTTTCATCTCTCCCGAATTATCCTCATCCCAATCTGTACCCACCCAGAGGGTCCTTGCTGTTCCGTAGGTTATGTAGACTCTCTTTCAAAAAGCTGTATTTAATAAGTTTTACACTGTATTCTGAGGGAGGCAAGAGGGACTATATATATACCTATAGTGGTTGCAAATGTTGTTTCATATCGCAAGTGAGTAATACCATACTTTTATTTACATTTGGTGCCGGAGGGGGGTGGGGGGGGGGGGTAACTCCCCATTTACCGCTCCCCCTTCGTCCAGCCGTATAGTGGAAACGCTATCCCGTCTTACTACACCCCACCAACTGAAATATCAATATATTAATAAACCTTTTAGTTAGATTCTGGAGCAATTCAACTTCATGGCAATGTAGGATGGTTTCTGCCGAATCGCATTTATTACGTACTCGGTTGAATCGAGACGTGAACGGTTTTAAAAAACCACGTGATCTACACTCCGAGGAAACCAGAAAATTGTCATCTTTGTTGTTCTATGATCATTCTTAACGTATTCCCCGTACGCTAATAGGGTATTGGTACATTGGCAAAACACCATATTTTGTTTCAATCTAATAAGCAGCTTAGCTTTACAAATAAGCTTCAAACAAAAATAATACGAGCAAGAGGATCAAGAACAGTCATGTGAAGTGATCCATAAAAGGTCAGAGGTTAGCGGTTTTTCAAGGAAGGATTTGCCATTATGTTCCTGTTATCTTACCACTTATAGCTCATCATACGTCATCCCGTAATCCGAAACGGCGTGATGTTTTAACCCTTCTGTTTGTGTTGGCTTTCGATTCTGGTATATACGTACTATTCCTGTAACCTATACATTACCGTGTTTGGTAAGTAGTAGGTCACGGGTGTGGGTGGAGGTATAAACAATTATCTGGTACGCACTATGTTGTTTAATGTAGAGGGGGAGAGGAGTCAGAAAGGTGAAGGGTGAAGATTCAATTTTCACTAAAATATGTTACAGATATACCGGTGAATGCAAATTGCAGAAAATTATCCGATGTACAGACCCCTTCCCCTCCCCCAGTTTACAGATTAGTGTCCACAAAGTTTGTCTTGGTTCCGCTTAAACAGTGGTCTGACCAGGTAGTTGTAACAACTCCCTGGTCTGACGGTGTACTGCGTGTAACCGTGAAAATACAGCTACCCGTTCGTGTACGTTTCAGTCAGAGGCATGTAGGAAAGTGCGCGCTAGCTTCAAACTGCCGTGAGAGTCGCTTTATGTTGCAGCCTGCACGGTATTCATGACGGTAGATAATTTACGATTTCTATAGCTACATCGTTGCACGTGCCTCCTCCGTCATCGATAGTAAAATATTTGAGCTTCACGCCTCCACAGTTTATGCACCAGCGAACTTGACCTTGGTGAGGTCACCTGTTAGTTATGACTGCACCAAAGAGCGTGACCTACAATTTGCTGAAAACGGTCGAGTGTGCAGATCATTATGCACGTTCTCTGCTCATGATCGTGTTCATCTCGCCTGAGCCATGCATACTCTTTGGTGTGGGCATATCAGTATTACACTGTTATAAGATTCTATTACATCCAATAAGTCTCCCTATATAGATATTGACTGATTATATCAAAATAGACTACACTATAAAGTGGTTCTCTCTGTCATGTCAGGAAAGAAGCAGGAATGATACGCATGTGCCGATAATGATGATGAACAAAACGGTCATATGCCTATATGCCTGCAACTTATTCCATGCAGTGTCATGTAATAATTGGACACCAGACAGAAACGCATACTGCCTCCAATAAATTGAACTTCTAAATTTAAAATCGAAACTTAAAGCAGTGGGTTGTTAGGGCAAACGCGATGTACAGAGTTGCTCGTATTCTACAATACAGCATCAGCAAAGAGAATACCCTTACATGTGTGTACATACACGTGTATAAATGTATGGTCTGGGACTTCTATCCTATCGACCCCCACCCCCTCCCCCCTCTTTCGCCATCAGGAATTTAAACGATTAAAATGAGTATATTGGGTCGATACGTGGATATTGCATGATCTGAAGGCAGTCACGCGTGCCCGTATGGGCCGGGGTGCACTATATACCATTGTAGTTTAACACGGTATGGTCTTTGTGACGAAGTAGAAAGCAAACTTATAGGCCATGTAGATCGTACATGGTAGAAAGATGTGATGTTATGCTACAAATAGTGACCATAAATGATTAGGATTTGTGGCGCTCACAGTCATGATTTGCTCATTGGCCACATGAGAATCATTTCAATCTTATAAGACTGAACTGGTTTTATTGTTATGTTTTTAAAACAAAAGTCTTTATGTTGTTGGCAGACTTCTCTACCGGGTCGTTTGCAGTTGAACAATGAGTAACAATATGGAAATGGTTTAAAAACTCTCTTGGGTTGCCTTTGTACTTTTGACCTTCCGAATGTATTTGGTGACTGGAGCCGAGTCATCGTCATCGAGTTGAACAACTGACTGTAAAGCCTCTGTCGTATAACTTCGTCATAGGCCGATGTCTGATCAGTATATGGAAGTATACAGTAAATGTTTTGTTTTTATATAGCCCTATTTTAGTCGGCTTTCAAAGAAGTGATTGCATGACCATTACGTACCGTATTCCCGTGAAATTAGTTGGGTTTTTTTTGGGGGGGGGGGGACTTAGGGATAGCTTAGAAGGGAGGATGTGTCCTTGGGTTGTATCAGGGAGTTCCATAACAACTCCCTGGTTGTATGTAGTATTTCACAGAGGCTCAAGTAAAAGGCAAAAAGCGGTCGCAGAAAACGCGGTTCCCCGGGCTCACACTCGCGCAGAGAAAAAGAACAAGAGGGACACACAAAACACCACACATAATATCTGTATACTCGCCCCCGAGACAATACCATACATATACGTGTGCACTATTTTAACTTATTGGTATAGGGGTGGAAAGTCACTGGGATTGCCAAGTGAATAAAACCATGGAGGTAAAAACAAATGATAAAACCAAGTTTACAGTGCACATCTATAGCCTGACTGATGAAGCAAAAAACACTAACATGTTTATATAAAGCCTAATACAAAAGTGTATTGGCTTGATGTAACCAGCAACAAAAAGTATACCCAAAGTCTCGCTCGTAATTACCTTATGACATGTTAATTGCGTACCTTTGCTTTCACAATCTTTGGTAAAAGATTTACGCATGCTGTAATGCTGCTGATACAGGCCTTTATAGGGGCGACGAACCGTCAGTAAGTTTAAATTCCGTGTGAACTTTCCCTGTCGTATCGTTTCATTTTCGTTCGTTTAGTTTAAGGATATATTGTTCCACACATTGTCAATTGAAAATTCTGACAAAATAACAACCCATGAACGTGTTTTTATATAGAGTCATATCAGTATAGCTAAATCGTTTTGTAGTTCCTTGTATGTCTTTTGTATAAGAAGAATGTTAAATTGGAATCCGAGCATTTATGAATAAGAAAGAAGAGAAAGTAAAAGGTATTGAATTGTTATTTTCACTCTCTCGTAGACTGTCATAGTATAATTACATCACAAGTGGAGGCCAAGAGTTCTTCGAATTTATGTCGCTGCTGACAATTCAGATTCAATTCATAATTTCCGTAGACGTTAGCATTAAGCAGGATTTGGTTTCAGTTTCTTCCAATATACCTATAATACGTATATTACAATCGCTTTGCAACGCACACACATACGGACAGAATGACACTTATACAGTCAGAGAGATAGACAGGGTGATAATGAAGATCTACATGGACACGATATATATAAACCAATATAAACA
>KN884731.1:44825-58636 GCA_000934455.1 Apostichopus parvimensis
GGTGGGCCCTATGTGGAAGTATCAGACATAGTTTGATGAACAAATACTACAAAACAAGTTAAAACCACTAGCAGCACCATATACCAGAGGAAGCCCTGCAGCACATTACTACACTACAACACTGAACTCCTTAAAAGTATAGGTGGGGCCCTATGTGGAAGTATCAGACATTAGTTTGATGAACAAAAACTACAAAAACCACAAAATACTGAGTTCATCATTTCGATGTCACAACATTTCCCCAAAAACTGACTTTTATAAGATTCAAATGTGGGGATGACCAAAGAGTATTACAGGCACCTCAATGTTGCGTTATTTTGCGATATTTTATGGGATGATAATCACTTACTCTCCATGCTTGTAGATGCACCAATAACAAAATATCCCTCAGCATTAGTCCTGTAGCCATCAAGTCCGACCGACATGTAGGATCTATCAAGATGCCCTGCATCGAAGAGCACCAGCGTCAAACCATCCAGAGAAGAGTTACCCTTTCCGCCGTCGTAAAGTTCGATGAAGTCGCTAGAGTCGGGCGAGTCTTCCACTTGGTCCACATTGAGTTCGCTGATGACCACGTCGGTTTCAAACACGGGGCAGTCGTTGAGGGACATAGGCGTGTTTGGTCTCACAGAGAAGACATCGACGGTTCTAGTCTGGTCTGAGAAGCATCTGCTGATGGATGCATCGTCTTCTTGTAGAAGGAGTGAAGGCAGCTGACGTAAGGAGGAAGAAGGAGAACCGTGTTACAACAATGAGATGTATATGTATGTAATTTAGAATCTCCTGCAAGCAGGAACTCACGAAGAAGCCATCATTGGCTTATCAAAGCCGCAAGCTGACCAAAGTCAGTCTATTAGATTCATATTTAACATCCATGATTATGAATTGTCAATTGTCAACAACTCTGTAACTGGACAAAATACATTAATCTTGGAGTGACCCGAACTTGGGACCTTATGATTGAAAGGCACCGGCGTTAACCACTGAACTAACACTCCTGAAGATTATAGTGTATAATACGTATATTTATATAGTATATATATGTATATAGTACATAGTGTAATATAGTGTGTGAGTGGCTACCGTAAATGCTCAGTCATGGAACCAAACAGTACCTGGGCTATGCTAGTGCTTCTTTAAAACTCTTATCATTGACAACTGAATGACGCACCAAATTATTGAATTATTGACATCTCGAAATGGGCCATTTGGTATCAGGCTTTCATTACACATTATTGATGTACTCTTACTTTGAAGGTTCATAAAATGTTGTTAAAAATCGCCAATTTAGTGCAGACAATTTCTGACCACCATACATCCCTGGTTTGCAAACTCTCTTCTTGGCAATCAATGGGGAAAAAAAATGTGTATTAGGTCTTTTAAACACGTAAAGACTTCCAGCTCAAATTTGACATTTGACCTCTACTATGAATAATTACTACAAATAAGCACCCCAAAACCAAACCAAAACTATCACAAATTTCAAAACTTATTTAGCAATTTCTTAATTAAATTAAGCAAATAGTACTTCTCTTTCACACTCAGCAAAAAGGAAAACCCAATATTATTGAATACAAAAACCCATTCCCCTATCCCTCTCCATGTTCCTCAGAGATAAAAACCTAAAACTTCAAAATTAAGTTAGATTGGAATGAATGTCACCATACTTTTACAAAACAATCTACTACCTTGTCCTAATGTGTATTTCATAGGAGTGTTAGCTCAGTGGAGTGTTAGCTCAGTGGTTAATGCCGGTGCATTTCAATCATAAGGTCCCGAGTACGAGTCACTCCAAGATTAATGTATGTCGTCCAGTTACAGACTTGTTGACAATTCACAATCATGGACGTTTAATATGAATCTAAGAGACTGACTTCGGTCAGCTTGCGGCTTTGATAAGCCAATGATGGCTTCTTCGGGAATTCCTGATCGCAGGAGGATCTAAAATACATACATACATAGATGTCACAATACCCATCTTTGTGTATTAATCGCTTTCTCAGAAATATGACAATATTTTCTTACTGGAGATGACTGCGGTGTCAGAGTCTGTACCAGAGACCCTGCGAGAGGTTCCCTGGGATCAGCGTAAACCATGGCGTCTAGAAGACCGGTCGTTGAGATGCTGCCATCTTGTGAGTTATAACCATTGGCTGTTTTGTAGAGGGCTACTGCTCCACTCGATGTGTGAATGAAACCTTCAATTTCAATAAAATAATAATACAAAAGTTTTGTAATACTGTACTTCAATTGAGAGAAATATTGAATATTCTATTCATCAGTAAATTTTTCCCAGAAATCGATTCCATTTAGAAGTTGGCCACTGGTTTTTAATTTTTCTAAAATGTCATTTATTACAGTGACTCCATTTTGTGACTAATATTGGACATGAAATAATTCAAATTGTGACAGAACAACAATATTATAAAATCTCACCCCCCCCCCAACAAAAAAAAGAAAAGAAAAAAGAAAAGTGAAGATTGTGTTAAAATTCTACCCATACAAACCCCATTTTTTTGCATATCAATTATGATCACAAATTACTAAGAAAGAGTCTGCTACTTAGAGGTAGATAAAAGATGTACACATGAGCACAAAGAGCTGAACAGTTGTACTCACCAGAGGCAAAAGTGTTTAGATATTGAGACCTTGGAGTAACTGAGGGAGTTCCAATCACAAAGTAACCCCCAGAGTCTGTCCTGTAGTCGTTTAGGGGGATCTCCATGTAAGATCGGCCGTCACCATTGAACAGGACAATTGAGATGTTGTCTAATATTGCGTAGCAGTAAAAAAAACAAAAAAAAACAGCATATCAAAAATACCATATGGATGTTTCTTAAAGTGTTGCTCAATGACAGAAATATTTCATAAAAACTGCTTCAGAATATTTAAAAAATTGCAAACTTATGACAAATTAGTTTGTGTTCTGTCTCTCCTCAAATGACTGAATGCAATCTGGTATTCTCAACTTTAATCAAGCCTTTCTTTTAATTTGTATCAAGGTTAAAACTAGAAAACAATTGATACCAGTTCCAGATGCAGGCCATCAAGATATCATCACTTCTCTTTAGGCAGCAGAGGTGGGAGAAAGAATTTATGTTTCAAATTAATTTTGCACTTTTTTTATTATCCACAAACTTTTATCATTCCCAACGAGCCACATCTCCACCCATATACATCACCTAATCTGGGCAATGTGTTCAACCACCAAAATGCATTCTAGTTTCATTTCATTGGTTGGTCCAGTGTATGACACTTATATGACTTCTGCATTACTTGAAATGAAACCCTGACGTCCCTGGTTGATGTTGACAGCAAAATCAATTTGTTGGTTTAAAAATTGCTAATACTAAGTATTCAACAATAGTTTTAAAAATGAAATTAACGAACAGCTGATAATTGCCCTTACTCAGAGATGACAGACTAATGCCCATGTCCCAGATTTCGATGAACTGTGTCTCCGGATCGAGACTTATCTCGTTGATGACAACTTTGACGTCGTTGTACGGGCAGAAATTAGGAAACTTAGGTGAAATGTGAGCACTTCTGTAGACTGCCACACCTTCCTCGACACAGCGGTTGATGGATTCATCCGCCTCACTCAAGGAGGTAACTTCGAATGCCTGCGGCTTCCCAGGTGTTAGAACATCTATGAGGTCTTGGACGACAAGGTCGGCATCTACACCGTACACGACCGCATCGATTAGGTTGTCGTCTGTCATTCTGGATCTCTGGGGAAAGTCATTTGCTTTTCCCCGATGCAGGGCTATTCCGTTTGGTCCATTCTTAATGTAGTTGCCATTGTTGGCGAAGACTGACATATCAGGAGCAGGGAACTTCATTCTGTCATACCCGAGAAGAAACAGTCCATTACTGTCGGTTCGCCTCCCATTAATTTCATAAGTTCTGTAGATTTTCCCTTGTCTGCTATATAAAACCTGCGGGAGAGTGCATGTAAAACAAAGAGTTGTTGACAAACAATGTATCTTAACTATGTATTATATGTCTGAAATGAAACATACCATCATGTTTTTACAGAAAATTCTGAACAGTCAACAGATGAGTGAGAATTCAAGTGTGATGTTGGTGGGTATGACAATATAGGTAATCACTTCTTCTGCTATATTTAATAAAACCAGAGTTATTTCTGATATTTTGCAAATAAGCTACATGAAGGCAATACCTGAGTTTGGTCATTTGCAATCAACATCCTGATTTCAACCAACATGATGACCATACTTTAGTATTATCAACCAACATGATGACCATACTTTAGTATTATCAACAAAATGGCTTTATTTCTGATATTTTGCAAATAAGCTACATGAAGGCAATACCTGAGTTTGGTCATTTGCAATCAACATCCTGATTTCAACCAACATGACGACCATACTTTAGAACTTAGTATTTTCAACCAGCATGATGAACATACCATAGTTTGGTACTTTTCTGATTTTTAAGGTATTGGGAGAGGGGGGGGGTCCCATCTCAACAAATCAATGAAAAGTAGAGAATAATGTTCACATTTAGCTGAAACAAAATCTTTAAGCCTGACATTTTTAGCCAACATAGGAATTATTTGCAATGAAGAAGAAAAAACAACCCTCAACTGCTAATTGAATAGAAGCACGATAGTTTGCAGATAGCATATCGGTACTTTCATCTAAAAGATGACATAAAACTCAGAAAAAAAGTGAGAAGGAAAAATCTGGTTATTCATTTCTAACTTTCAGAGTGTTAGGCAACTAGAAGTTGAACCTTTGCAATTTACCACAGTGACACTATTTATTGAAGGAGCGTTACCCTTGACAACGTTATTTTGTGAGTGAATTTATAAAGCAGACGTTAGTTTGTGATGATGATATTATTTTGTGAGTCGACTTCCTCACGATGACATTAGTTAATGAGTCAACTAATGACAATGACATTATGTTGTGAGTCGACTCACCACAATGACGTTATTCAGTGGGTAGCTTGGAACACCGAGACTAGATATTTCAAAAAATTCTCCCAGGTCGTACCCAAACGCAATCACATTGAACTCATTGATGACAATCTCTGGCATTGGACAGTTGTTGATGGCACCAGGAGTTGGAACAGTAAAACTGAATCCAAGTAGGTCGCCAGATTCTCTAGAGTGGCATCTGCTGATTGAAAAACCACCTGCAAGGAAAATCAAAATCAGAAAATTTGAACAATTATATCAAATATTACATCCGATTGAAAGGGGATACTTTAAGGACATCTTAAAAGAATAGCTTCGAGGGACAACTTAGTTTTGACTTGCAAAGAAGGAAATTAATGTGAGTACCTTGGTGAAACTGCCATGAAATTGGCAAGATTATTGCTGGTATGGGTTGTCACTTCTTGCATCAAATTAAACTTAAAGCGAGCAGGTGTCTTGTCATTGATACACAATACAAATGTACACAATACAAATGTACACAATACAAAAATACACAATGTACACAATACAAATGTACACAATGTACACAATACAAAAATATACAATAAATATGTACACAATAAAAATGTACACAATACAAATGTACACAATGTACACAATACAAAAATACAAAATACAATACAAATGCTTCTACTTCTTTATTTGGTACTTTATTCTTTTGACCTTGGGTTGTTGGGTGTGGTTCTGACTTTCATTAGAGTTTTAAAATATAATTAATACAATACTGGTGAAAAACCATTACTGTCATTGTGAGTGGTTTTTTGTTGTTGTTCATTTTAAGTATCTCTGTGTCATGGTTTTGTGTCATCTTGAAGGTCCCCTTCATGACTAGTATCAAACAAGAGAGACATGTACATTCTGCATGCCAATCACAGAAATTGTGCAGAGTAAGTTAATATTTTACACACTGTTTCAGTGAGGACATGACAGTATATGTCATTATATTCATAACTCTTTCTGGTATGTTCAGTCCAGAGTTTTCTGATAGCAAAATGACAAGTAAACTGAGAGATAGAAATTAATATTATTTATAACAACTAGAAGCTATACATAGTGCAGAGAAATTGTGCCGTGTCATTGGAACTTGAGAATGTATAAACCATGGATTTTGCTTAAGAGCATCTACGACTCACCTGTCATGAATGTTGAGTTGGCTGTCAGATTGGCCTGACTGGAGGTAAACATCTCTAATGTGCGGAAATCAAACAAACTGGAGTCGCTGAAAACTACGGCATCGATGATGTCTTCTTTATTTACAGTCGCAGTGCTCGTGAACTCTCCCTGTTGCTGCTCATCCTACAAAGGGACATCGAAAAGGAAAGTTTGAAGACACATGGACAATGACTACACAGATGAGTAGGTAGATACACACGCATGCAAACACAGGCACTTCAGTAAACAAAAGGAATTCATGAGCACTGCCCTCTACATGCTTGTAAAGATTTGATGCAATACTCAAGGTAGTCTTGTGGTCCAGGATACCAGGATAACTATGAAAATTAATGTATTTTGTTGAAGTTAGCTAAACATTGTGGAAGTTGTAAACTATTGTAATAGACCACACCTATGACTGGAATGTGCAAAATACTGCTAAGCACTCTTTCGTTGGGCCCTGTTGCAAAGAAACGTTCTCTTTGCCATTACAGTGCAATGAAATGTAAGGTCATTTATATGTATAAATGTTGTAACAATAAATATTTAGTATTGCCATAAATTGATTCCATTAGCAGCAGTAACGTTATAAAAGAGACAGACATTTCCCAGCTGCAGTATCCACATAAGCTCTATCTACCCACATTAGTGGGTTAAGCTAATAAATTTTGGCCCATCTGGCACAAAAATGGGCCCAGAATTATTTGGGCACAGATGGTCACAAAATATTTAGACCTTCATATACCAGCTATTAACCAATATCTGTATACCAAGTTTGGCTACAATCTGACTTAAGTTTTTGGAGTTATTACAATGTACAGATTTTTCCTTTGACCCAATAACCTCATTAATATTCATAAAGTTTGTGCCAAAAAGGATAGGGCACACCTTCTCCCTATACTACATCTATGCAGCAAGTATAACAAATATACATCACTCTGCTGTTGCGATATCACAGACCCAAGCAAGTGTCACGGACACACACACACACACTCTCACACACGCCAACCTGACTACAAAGGTTCCGTTGCTTCCCAGCAAGGAACCAAACACTATCGTTTCGATTTATTATTGGACCATATAATATTCAGTGTACTAACTGTGAACAAAGGTCATGGGAAATAGTTGTAAACAATCCTGAAAGATGTGTTTGTTGGAATTTCTCTCAGTTGGCTTCAATCGTTAAAATTAAACTGAAGAGATTCTGGAGGCTGAGTCTCTAGGACCCTGTCCGAAATTGACCATTTGGCCCTACCAGGTAAACAGGTCCAATACACAGGTCCATACACACAGCACGTTCTTAGATAAATTGTTTTAGCACTTTACCATAACAGCTGAACAACCCTCTTACTATTGTCAGATTTATTTGTGAAGGTATGTTTAATGGAAATTTAGATATTGATGAAGTGAAGGTTTAAGAATTTCTTCCTTTGTTCAATGCTTATGTACGGGATTTACATCAATTCATGGACCTTCCATTTGTGCTGAAGCTGGAAAGGCAGGAGTTGTT
This sequence comes from Apostichopus parvimensis, assembly GCA_000934455.1. Taxonomy (NCBI): domain Eukaryota; kingdom Metazoa; phylum Echinodermata; class Holothuroidea; order Aspidochirotida; family Stichopodidae; genus Apostichopus; species Apostichopus parvimensis. The sequence goes on from KN884731.1 coordinate 52,454, forward strand.
GGCGTGGATACCATGTACAGAAGAAACCCTAAAACATTAGGAAATGTTGTTACCTTCCACAGCACAATGGCATTCGTGGTTCCTCTTAGCAGACGTTCACTTTGATGAACTTCGGTGTTCATGGAAATACCAGCCAACGGGGTTCCAATGAAATAGAAGCCATTTGCATCCGTAACCCCTAGCGGTCCCTCGTTTTGCAGAGTGTAATGACTGTAGAAGCTACAAAATGCCAAAAAGAAAAGAAAAAAATATGGGGTTTCATAAACTAATGTTAGACACAGTATCAGAGGATGATTGAAGCATACAATCTAAAAGGCTCAGGATTGATGCCTGACTCGCTGTCTGTTTAGATTGCCTCGCTCAATGATGGACCTTACAAGAGGGTAAAAGGTACACCTGCCTTTCAGTAGCAAGAGTGAAGACTCCACCAGCAGCTAACAGTTGACACGCACACAGAAACAGATCGCCAGGTTGTCTCTTACTCATCATCAATACAACACCAATGTTTACATACCAACAGGGATCTATCTATGTGCTTGCTGTGAAAATATGTTTCCAAAGATCTTGTCTTCAGTACTTAAGAACCAAATTGAATATACCACTAATGATCAACTAGGAATCGCTGGTATAAGTCCCGTGTATTTTGGAGACTTCTATACAAATATTTTTAACTTCTCAAAGCTAAATGCTTATTACTCAGTTTAGCAGACGTGATTGAGAATACGTCAACGGTCAAAGCTTGTGTAGGTTGGTTGACGAGCAGAGGTGTGTAAAGCTGCCAAACGAACACTCGTTTGCTAAAATGTAGTGGTTGCGAGTGATAATAAGCATAGGCCACTGTCAGCACGAATATGTCACACTATGTGCAAACTAGGGAAGTGTCAGAAGTGTCTGTCAGAGATTCCTGAACAGAACTCTTAGTGATTCCAGAGACTGTAGCTTGCCAAGTGTCGGACTGATCTGACATCACCCTCTGTTAAATTAGGGCCTGGCTTGAGAACCCCATTATAACCTAGAGGCCAAAAAATGTATCTCAAGATGGCAAAGGCTGTAAAAATTTCAACTGAATTTAACAGTCTTCTGGGTTTGACCATGTTGAAGGTTGACCTCCATTAAATGGTATAACATCATGTGAAAGTACAAGAGCAACCTACCATCACAATAAACCCTTTTGTCAACAACATTGTTCTAAAGATAAATGTGCCTTTCTCTTTGGTAAATCTGCTTAAACCAACATTGTTCTAAAGATAAATGTGCATTTCTTTTTGGTAAATCTGCTTAAACCATGTGTGGTATGTCTGGAGGGCTGTCTTTAGAGCCCATTATAGCTAGTTACCATGTGATGGAGTCTACTCTTACAATGTTTGGTAACCATGTATTAAAGGCATTGAAGACTCGCCCTAAACCACGTGCCGCGCTCTGAAAAAGTTAACTTTCTGTTGCTTGCAAGTGAAGTTTTGTTCTTGTCGCTACAAAATGCAGACAGTAATGAAACGTGATACCTTGTTATCTTTTATCTAGACCTGAGATGTCCATCGCTGCTATGTACACTGTGTTGTGGGTATTGATCGTAGTTGTATGTATTGACTGTACGCTAGTGTCTAATTACCGACGGTAGCAAGCCGTGTATGTTTTTTCTGGGATCGATGGTGGTGTCTAACACTTCTGTTACACCTCATTTGAAACTAGGTCAGATTACCGGCATGAGACGTTTCTTTGTGCGGGAGTCTTCACACCCTTTAATCCAGGCATAAATGAATCATGTCATTTTGGTGAGCTATCAGTGTATACTGTCCATAACACCAAGCATAAACGTTACAACAAATTAAACTCTGACAATGTGATTTGTGTTACACTATTGCATATCAATATGATTAATTGACTATATGGCTGTGTGGTAAGGCTGCTGATCCAATTCAATGATGTTCTTCCTTTCATGGACCTTCATTTTAGTGCCACCTTAAGAAGACCTTGCATCCTAATGAAGAAAAAACAATGGTATGTTACCATTGGTTACAAACCTGTGTGGTGGTAAACATGAGAGGAACAGATTTGTTGCTCAGATTGTAACAAGGCTTGATCAAGTACCACATTTCCGACAGAGGATTTCACAATAATAGCCACTTGCTTTAATGAAATGCAATTCCTTGAAAAAAGCAAAACAAAATTGCCAAAATCAAGTTCTCTCTTCCTGTATAACATCAGTTATTGTACAGGCTTATGGGAGCTGCCGAAACTTATTTTCGCCACTAATAAGAAGTTAACATGGGCTTATTTCATGTACGGAAATCAAGCAGATTCCTTAACAGACTGAGTGTTAACCCCGTCATCAAGTGTTTATTTTCTTCATATCTACTGGCAGAACAAAAAAAACAAAAACAAAAATGGCAAATACTTGTCCAATGGCATTTAGCAAGTAAGCAGCCAGAATTTTGAGGGCCTGCCATTGAAAGCCAAATAAAAGAGTGACTAAGACCACGGTCACACGTATAAAATTGCATCTTCCGACCAGCGTTTCTTAACTATAGTCCGACCATATTAAACTAACTATTGTAGCGGTCGCACGTACTCACACGACTTTGTACTATATTCGTTATTGGCGGACACATGCATCAGTGAGTTAATTATGCTTTTGCAAAGCTATCATGCGCAGTTGCGTTGGGTCGGTCAAGGGTCATGGTTTTGGCGATGTTTCGCGGGGTTTTTAGTTGCAAGTAGTAGATGATGTCAGTGTTTACGCTTAAAATGCATAGTCGGACAACGCAATTGCCGTCACACGTATGGTTCTTCCTGCTAACGATGGTCGGACCAAGGTTAATTCGGGCTAAAGATGCTAATTACCATCTGGTTGGACGATGGTCAGACCATAGTAGAGAGCGGTCACACGCAAACCGTACCATGGTCCGACCATTGTTATGTCTGAAAAAATGTACGTGTGACCGGGGTCTTACTTTTGTTCCGATGAATAGAGACTGAGCATGAGATCATCCATCCTGACACCGCTGTAGCCCTCGTCATACAGTTCAATGTACAGACCGTTCCCAGCAAACGTCGTGTACACTTCATTTATCCTGAGTAAGGTCTGATGGTATTGCAGGGATTCTGTAATGACGGAACCATCCGCAGCTCGGCATTGTGAATTGATTGCCCCAGGAGACGGCGGCCCCGTACCGAAAGATGCAGAATTCCGCTTCTCGCAACAGAGACAACGACTGATAGAGGTGGCATCGTCTAAGTCATTCATCTGTTAAAAAACAAAAGTCGACATCAAACTTACATTGAAGGCCCTCGAGTTTTTCGTTGTTTGTTGTCGTAGAGGACCTATACTGTGAACAGCAAAAACTAAAGAAGCAGTCTTTAGTAGCTTTGTGTTTAGTTGGCAGCATCCAACCGATACACCCTTCCGGACATCTGTCAAATTTATCGAGTAATTAGCTACGATCTGAACCTAAACTTTGGACTCACAGACACATTTTCTTGATGGTATTAATATCGCAGAAGACATTCCAAAGTTAATTAAGTGAATTAACTATTTGATATCACCCATATATCAGTAGTTTAACCACATCCAGCTATAATGAAAGAAGACAATATTACAACTAAAATGTGATTTTAATTAGTACAATACATCAATACTACACATGCTCCAGTATATATAGAAGCAGCACTGTATAGAGTGGTGGTATATAGGAACATATGTACTCATATCACTAAGCCGGTTCACAATGGGGATAGTACTAATTAAGCTACTTAAGAATGTGTCATTTTTATCCAAAGAACATCATCCCCCACTAGCAAACATTCTTCCAACTAAAACTATTGGTGGCTAATACTTTTGCAATGATTCAGTACATATATAAAGCCCATGCGCCCAAGCCTATAGATGCAAACACCAAGTTGTCAACACTGAAAAACCAAGTCTCCCAAGGCACATTATAATATTAACTGTGCAGCATTACAAGCCATGTATTTTGTAATCATGATTCAAGTGTATGCCATGAGTTGGGAGGATTGTAACTTTTGCCAAGATTGGACAAATTTGACTTTTCTACTCGAAAATGCTGCTGAGACGTGAGATGGAATTTTTACTACAGATCATGTACTTACCTGGTTTTGGTGTGGGGTCAAAACATTCATCAAATTTAAGTCTGGAACTCCCCCACTTGAAGTGATCACAACTGCATCCACAAGACCCTCATATAATATAGAAGATAAGTAATCAAACTGGTTGACCGATCCAAGATAAATAGCTAGAGCGCCTACGTTCACGGTCCAATCAACCCTGTCGACGACTCTGTCGATGTTGGTTCCATTCTCGTGCCCGATGGTGAGGAGACCAGCTTCGTTGGTGGCATAATTGTCCAAACTGGTGAAGAAACTGGGAAACACGATGCCTCTTTCATAGACCACCAAAACAATACCATCTAATGGAAGGCTACCTTGATCACTGGAGAGCAACTCGACAAATCTTCCCTCCGGTGCTACAGTAAGGTCGATCTCGTTAATGACGAGTTGGGGTAGAGGACACTCGTTTCTTCCTCCTGGGCTTTGGTCTGTCAAGAGGAAGGAGGAAAGTTGCATCGGGGCCCATCCTCTGCATCTACTGTAGGAATTTGGTGCAACTAAGATCTGGTCCATACTAAGAGGGCTGGACCCTGGCAGTAGTATATCAGTAAGGTCCGTCTGACGGTTGACTACCATGTTGCCATATACAACTACGTCAACAAGGTTTTCCGAAGTAACTTGGGACCCTCTCACAATGGTATTGCTGTGCTCTTGGAATAAAGCTATGGCATTTAAGTCAATTATGGATATTTCCTTAAAAGAGACTTCACTATCTGAAGCAAGATCTCTATGTTTAACCAGGAGGTAGCCACTCGGGTCCGTCTTGTAACCGGTCAAGCTCACTGGATCGGTATATGCTCTCATGGTACGCGAGTTATACAACACAACCAACAAATCATTAAGTTCAAAGTTGCCGATACCGCCGTCGTAGAACTCAATGTATTGGTTGGATACTTCTAAACTGAATTCATTGATAACCACAGGAGAGAGATAAGCATTAGGCATGTGACTTGGGATCCTAGAGGAACGCCCAGGTGAGTCGCAGAAATTGGATCTGCCATGACTTCTCCTTTTGTTGACAAACTGCGACGAATTCCTCGCGTCTGTTCCCCTGCACCTGCTGAGACTCTCGTCGGCACTTAATGCCGTCCAGTCTTCGTGGATGGTCATTTCTCCGGGGGTCAATACAGCGGTGAGAATTTCACTGTGCTGTCCCCTTACATCGTAAACCAATGCATCAACGAGTCCCACATCTGTGAGTTCCATACCAACGTAGTACTGAGACTGGTTGGAACTCTGATAGAGTGCTACTGCGTCAGCTCCGTTCTGAAGTAATCTGAAAACTCCTTGTTCAAATATCTGATCTGGATGGGGTACGAGACGGTAAGAGCCCAACACAAAAACTTCCCCCGGAGGAAGTGTGGCGTTCACTAAGTTTATAACCTTGTATGCCTCATTCGTTTCCCCATCGTAAAGGACCACCGTATAGTTTCCCAAATGCACAGACATAGATGCTGTATTCAGGAACTCCACAAACTCAAAGCGGTCATTTCTAGGGCTAGCAGCATTCACCTCATTTATGATGACATCAGGGATCTGATAACCCTCAGATGGACATGCGTTTTGATTTCCAGGAGTTGGACGAACAATCAACTTCTGGAAATGCTTGCAAAGACTAATTGACATATCAATTTGCGGAATTGTGTAACGGAGTTGTCTGTCGCGAAGGAGCTCGGCGTAGTTGGTTGGAAGTGGGCCAGTGGGATTTTCCATGGTGAAAACAAACATACTCATTATCCCATAGCTGGAGGCTTGACTCCCTACTGTCAGGGCATTCGTACCATCATAATACAAGGCCACAGCACTGGGTGAATCTAAATGAATCACAAAATTACCCCAGTCGATGGTGGGGTTCATTGCAGCAGGTCCAACAGTCAACAACTCACCGACTGACATGGCTGGTCTTTCGGGGAGATCGATGATTTTATAGAGTGAATGAGAATCAAGGAAAGCAAGCTTGTAGGTATGAGACGGAATTTGGCATCTCGAAGTCCAACATGCTATTTCTACAAACTGACTAGCTCCGATGGAGCCCTCTATTCTAAGATTGACTTCACT
>KN884731.1:64490-87197 GCA_000934455.1 Apostichopus parvimensis
TGCATGACCTCAAATTACCTTCCACCTCAACAGAAAGATATAAGTTTCTTCTACTCAATATGGTGCATCCACATGCTAAATGTAAAGTTAAGCCACTTTATGATTTTTATGTTGTCCTGTTTTTCAATCTTTACAGACTTTGACCTCAACAACTGAAATTTGAAATTGGCAGGCAATTATATGGTTCTTTTACTCTATAAGTTTCATCCACATACCAAATGTGAAGTTCACCCACAATATAGTTTTTGCGTTATAGTGTAAAGTAAACAAAAACACAGAAACACATGCCATCACTACTATTGCAATAAGCTTCTTAATTTGCCTTATGCAAGGATTGAATCGATGGAGCGGTAACAATTGTTTGTAAGGTTCATGAATAATGAAGCACAGGTGAAATCACAGGTTACTATACATTAAACTGGACAAAAAGGTGGTTAACTACTGTATGTACTACATTTTTGCATTATTTAGATCCTTGCCCAAAGCTGCACTGCAAAACATTTGAATAGTATAATCCATGAAAATACATTTCCAAGAAAATTCTATACATATATACTGACATTACCTAATCGACTTTTCAGCTTTGCAATCCATCATGCCAACTTTTGAAGAGCCTTCCAAGCATGCCCGGAATCAAAGCCTTTATAAGGGCAAATACTGTACCACCATCTGGTACCTGCAATAGTGCCCATATACAGTGGGGTCACCAGACATTTCAATCTGGGGGGGGGCACAGGGAGTGCACAGCACTCAATTAGGGGACACAATGTTTATTTGTGAATGCTGCCCTGGGGGAGGGGTCTAAGGGGGTGGGATGTCCCCCTCCCCTATTGTTTGATTAATTGAGGGTCCTCTATGCAATCTGGTGCTATATTTTGAATTTTTGGGCTTAGTCTGTCTGATATGGTTTTACTTGAGGCGAATAAGAAAGTTATACAACCAGAAAGCGCAGTGGGCTTATTGTGATTCCTTGCCAATTGAGATTATAATCCCAAGCTTTCGTCATTGTTGATTAAATTGATCAGCAAGGTTCTTTCAACTGACTGTGGACCTACCTACTAAATATGTTAACTTACTATGTTTACAAGCTTTATTTTTAGCAAAAATCAACTCAAGCCCTGCCCCCTAATAAATGTGCATAATATGACATTGAACATACATTATCATGTACCCGCTATCTACCAACACCTTCACACAAAGTATGATTCAATTCTGAAAATGTTTACATTTGACCCTGTGACCTCATTAATATTCTTGAGATGAGCACCAAAATCAATAGGGCTCTTCTACTCACTATGGCATATATGTACCAAGTATGACTTCAATCCAACTTCTCGTTGTTCAGTTACCGTGTTTACAAGCTATTTTAGTGAAAATAAACTTAAGCCCTGCCCCCTAATAAATATGCATAATATCAACTTGTATTTCCATGTATCCACTATCTACCAACACATCAATACCAAGAATGAATACATTCTGACTTTCGGTTGCGGAGTTATAAGCATTTGAAGATTTGACCCCATGACCTCATTATTATTCATGAGATGAGCACCAAAATCAAATGGGGCTCTTCTACTCACTATGGCATATATGTACCAAGTATGACTTCAATCCAACTTCTCGTTGTTCAGTTACCGTGTTTACAAGCTATTTTAGTGAAAATAAACTTAAGCCCTGCCCCCTAATAAATATGCATAATATCAACTTGTATTTCCATGTATCCACTATCTACCAACACATCAATACCAAGAATGAATACATTCTGACTTTCGGTTGCGGAGTTATAAGCATTTGAAGATTTTCACATTTGACCCCATGACCTCATTATTATTCATGAGATGAGCACCAAAATCAAATGGGGTTCTTATACTCAGTATGGCGAATCTATGTATCAAGTATGACTTCAATCCAACATGCCATTGTCGAGTTATTGTGTTTACAAGCCAAAAGCGTCACATACACACACACACGCAATCACACAAGCATAGATTCCTTGAGCCTTCGGGCAAGGAATCCAAAAGTGGTAATTAACCCTTTTCCTTTGTTGTTTTTAAATAAGAGTGTTGAAAATTGAAATTGAAATTCATGCCGGGTAGTAGTGACGTTTAAGCACTAGCAATTCACGCCGGGGCCTCTGTGACCTTGTTAATGAGGAAACAACTGGTTATTGTGATGGTAGGAGGAAAGAAGTTTTAATGAAGAACATAAATACATAATATGTTTCGTCCTTTGTTAAAAATGTGTTTGTTTGAGTAATTTTTTTAACACTACGATTACGAATCGCATCTGGGTGGGCACGATTTTTGTTTTGGAGGGCAGGTGCCCCCTAGGCCCCCCCCCCTTGACGACGCCACTGCGCATATACTGTGCAGCTAGTCAAAATACGTTACAGCTCTGTTTTATACTACTGATGTATGGAACATACAGTATATAATTATCATCCATAGGTAAAGATACAAAATATGCGAGAAGTCAAGAATTAAATTCAAGAACAGATATTCACACAAGATCAAGTGAACGACTGATACAGAAAGTATTAGCTAATGTAAGATCAGAGGAACATGTTGTGCATTATGTCTCACGATAATCATTTCTAGGAAGTGTAGAACAAAACAACAGGGCTCCAGCTTGAGCAAAGGCTTCAAGAAATTCTGTTCAATATATACTACACAAAAGCTTCACTGGATTATATGCTATGGACACAAAAGTGTCCCGCTGTCATAACTGAACTCTTTAGTCAACTAATAGTCCGATGAATTTGATTCCAAATATGCATATCCATCGATCTCTTGACATTTTGTCAAGTAATTCGTGATCATGTCTTTCACTCGAGACGATTCATTTTGATGATTTGTATGTCATTCAGCAATGATATAATGTATTCAGACAGTCAGGTCATTCAGCAAGATATAATGAATGTGAAAAGTGAGGAATGAAGATTAGAAGTCCTTCATTTAATTTTTCATCAAGAATTGAGATCCCTAAAGAAGCACAACATTAACGTTATAAATATTCTGTATATTTCACCGTCAAAACTTTTGCAATAATATCTAGTATTTACAGTAACTAAGTTCATTATTTATTGTTTATTATTTGGTGAAATGCTATAAACTTCAGTCAGTTCAGTACATCAGTATGTTAATATGTACTGTTCAGTATTATTGAGCCTCCAAAACTTTAGAAAAGTGGTTTCAATCATTTTCATATATCCTGATTTTCCCTCACAGTTAAAGATATTCAGAGTAGTAATGAATACTACCAATATTGTCTGTTACATTAGATGTTACAAACAGTGCAGAACATATCGGTACAACTACAATGCCATTGGTAATGAAAAACCCTGAATTCTAGTTTCAAGCTACAATTACTGTAGCATAATATTGGATCATGATAGGAGGTAAGGCTCTACATGACATAGGCCTAATCATGTATCTTGCAAAACAACTTACCTGTGTGAGTTCAACTATGAAATCCCTGGATAATTCAGCTACAATTTCTCTGATTCATGAATCTGTATCACCCCAATGCCAGAAAATGAAAGTAATCTCTGCCAATAAATCACAATTTGTCCCTCAGAGTCTGAGATCTGAAGCAGCTCCAACCACATATGTCACAGTTGATCTACTACTGCACACCAAACAGCAAGATACTGAACATCGGCTGGCAAATCACAGTCCAATTCAGGCTTGTACTCCCCCTGATTCTACTTTATAGGGTCAAACTGATGAATGAAGAGGTACCAGACACCACCAGCACTCACTACCAAATGCAAAACAATCGGTGTGTAGAGGAGGTCACCAGAAATGCCCTTGGCAAGTAAATGGAGATACTTAGATCTGTTAGGAATACTACAGATATACAAGAGAAGGAAATTTAAGCTGAATCCCTCCAGGGAAGAACTAAATCCTGTATGTATACACATACCCCAGTCAGGAGCCTCTGTTTTACTTGCCTCCATTGTGGCAAGTATCCAGTAGGCCCTTTAACCTTGCAATTTTTCAGATATTAGGCAGCACAACAAAAATGCCAGAAAAACATCATGAGGGGAGTAATTTAATTGGCACCTGTTTTCACCAAAGGTAGCAGGCTCACTTTATCCCTACATATAATAGTTGCACATGAATTGAATGCTCAGAGCAGAACTAACCAGTAGTAACATGAAGGAATTGTAAAATGAGAGACAGATCTACATTTGGATGCAATCCAGAACAAAGTTTGCTTCAAGTTATCCTCACTTTAAAGTGATTATGTGGGTATGGAAAAAAAATGAAGAAAAAAAAAATCAGAGAGACATTGTGAACATGATCGAAGGTCTGTGATACCAAGTCTAATATTATGTGTGACCATAGGCTAGGTTTTGCACACTCATTATTTTTGTCACTAGTCTGCTAGTTGCATCGACAATCAGCTGTTCTTCGAGTAAGGAGCACTTCGTTGGTACTGAATATGCATTACAATGCATTCTCTAAATCAAGAGGCACGACGTGACAGAATACATGAACGTAATCTGTCTTCAGCAGTTCATTTTTTGGATATTTTTTATCATTAATTTCTCAATTAATGAAATGCTTTTGGCAAACTTAGCTTGGTGAACCTCATTTTTATGGTTTGTCAGGTAAACAGCTTGGAGCTCCATTTTTTGAAAATGAACAGTTTTATGTATTTCCTTTTTTTCGAAATGCACAGAATCACTTCAAAGTAACATTATTGGGATAGATCATTGTAAACTCTCCAAAATGTACCAGTGGATGGCATAGTCCACTTGATTATTGAATATTAGGTGGGAGAAACAAAGAGAGTGTTGGAGAAAAGAGAGGGAGCGAAGAGAATGGTGGGAGAGGTGAGGGAGAAAGGGAGGGAAGGAGTTAGGTGAAGGAGGGTGGGAGGAGGAAGTAGAGGAAGTAGGAAGGGGAAGGAGGGTGAGGAGAAAAGTGGGAAGGAGGGAGTAAAGAAAGGGAAGGGACCAAGGAGGGGAAGGGAGAGGGAGGAAGGTGGGGGAGGGGAAGGAAGAGAGGGAGCGGTATTTGTGGAAGGAGAGGTGGGAAGTAGCAGGGAGGGTGTCAGGTTAACATAAGGGAGGGTGGTAAGGGCTGGAAGGAAGGGTGGACTATATTTTGTACTAAACACAGCATCCAAAGAATTTATCGACCGAAACATGTTCTCTTCACTCCATATGAACAACAGAACTGCAGTCTTGAATGATCCAACACTATTTGTCCTTGAAAAATTTGCATTGCACTGTAAACATGTTATCTGAGGCAATAAAAGTCTTATGGCTTTCCACTAAGGTTAGTGTTGCATCTGAGGAATTGACCTAATGGTTTGTGAGTTAGGCTAATTAAGTCAGCCACTTTCATCAATGATCCTCAAATGTTTGAAGGGTCATTCTAAACATACTTAAAGTGTCACAGAATTATAACCTGGACTGCTTAAAAGTGTTTTCAACTTTGATTAAATGCAACCTTTTTTCTTGACAAACCGAATCCTCCACTGTTCTCCCCGGAAGTGGATCATCTATGCATTCAATATACGTCAAAGATCTCAAATTTTAATGTTTTATCCCAACATCTTGACGATTGTATAAATAAAAAATTCTTTCTGCAGAGGTCAAAGGTCATTTGATGTCAATTTGTGGTCAATATCTTGTAAACACAATAACTCTTAAAGCAAAGCTGGCATTTACTTCAAACTATTTGCATCCACCATATTGAGAACATCATCCATGTTCTTTTATGTGGGGTTCAAGGTCATCTGAGGAAAAGCAAGTGCCAAAGAAAGGCTTGGATTAATTTCATACTTGAAATGCAGATCCACCTTTTCAAAATGCAAGATGCTATTTTTCTTCAGACGTCAAAGGTCATTCAAGGTCAACACTGATCACAGTTTGACAACTGTCCTTGTAAACAAGGTAACTCCAATTCAAAACTTGGATGAATTCCATACACAGTATGTGGCTCCACCATAATGAGTACATGATCTTGATTGTTTTCTGCAGGTCAAAGGTCATTATAGGTAAACATAGGGGAAAATCTGAACAACTAGTAAACATTATGACCAAAGAAAAGTGAAGCTGAAGGGATGAACTTCATTCATACTTGGTATATTGATGCACCTTATTAGTCATAATGTAACAATCTCATTGTTTGTTTTGTGGAGGTTACAAGATATAATGTTAATAGAGGTCAAATCTGAAAACCTTTTAAACTGAATAACACCACAAGCAAGGCTCGGATTTACTTCATACTTGATATGTGGATCCACCTCACAGTACTAAGTGCATGATCCATACACTTCAGTAGGAGATAAAGGTCATTTGAGGTCAACAGTGATCAAAGTCTGAAACCTTCAAGACATTATAACAACAAGTTTGGATGTACTTCATACAAGTTATGTGGATCTGTCATAATATTGAGTATAAGACCCCTACTGTTTCTTGCAAAGGTAAAATAGAGATCAAAGTCTGAAACCTTGTACTAAAACAGGATATTCAACAAAAGAATTAAGATAAACTTCACACTTGGTTTAGGGATCCAACTAACTAAATATAAAATCTGTGTCTAGTTTTCATTAAATGTTTTCATATACTGTAAGTTGTTGCAACGAAACACCAAGCCATTTGTCGTTCTGGGTTTAATTTCTAGGCCCACAATACCTGACAGGCCAGGCACAGAGTTGAGCGATCTTTAATGTTTGCAAAAGTGGCGGAGCTAGGGGTACTGGTCAGGAGGGGCGATAATGGTCTGTAGGGGCGCTTTCGACACTATCTAAGCAGAGCGCCATCACTGGTTGGCGCGTAGCGTACAGAAATTTTTTTGAGTAAAGATACTCCCTAGATCGCCGGAAATAACCCTTTCCGGGCCTGGCTAAATTTGCAGATAAGCGAAGAATAAATAGGTGTCATCGCCAAATTACACCAACAAAATGTGACAAATGTCAATAAGTAGATGAGAGCGCAATAAAAAAAGTCAATAATCGCGAATAAGTAAAGAGTGGTAAAGAGCTGAAATGGGCGCCAGCAGTCCCTTTGAGTCCGTCAGGGGGGGCATCCGCCCCCCCTGACTGTATGGACGCTCCGCCACTGGTTTGCAATAGCAACAGAGATCTTGGGAGACTGCCATTGAACTGTATAAATACTGTATATACAGTATCAAAATATCTAAATCCAAATCAGTATCAGTCTGATGAAATGGGAAACTTTCTTACAGAGATAATTAGATTGGGTGTTTTTACACAAATCTGTAGGTTCTGTCTTAAACTAGGGATTGGATATATACTTTCAGTGTCAAGGACGACACAGTGTGATGAAAACAGCAGCTTTTCAGTGGCAATGGGCAACTAAACATAATGACAAAATACTAGCAACAGCATTTCTTCTCAGAAAATGTTATGTTTCCAATTGAACTTGAAAAGTATATAAAAAACATATTTTTTTTTACTACTAACACATTGTAAAGATAGTTCGTGCAGATTGTTGATAGAGCAATGGTTTTCCCTTTAATCAACTTCCGTACTTTCCTGTCGAACCCTTAAGGCAGTCACATGATATACTACCAAACATTATACTTTACCGAGAAATTAAATGTCATGGTGATATCAGAGAAAATGCAACCCTGGAAATTTATTATCCCTGTGACTGCAAAAAAAATCTTTTGACACTAAATAATAATCCACTTGGAAGGTATACTCTGGTAATTTTTGACGCTCATGTTACACGGTGAGCTTTCCCAATTGCCCACCCAGCCCCATTCAGAGTGCTGAGTTTCATTGCTCGAAATCTAACTGCCTTTTTCCACTAGACCATGATGGTGACTGTGTGATGTAGTGGTCAGAGTGTCTTTACTACCACATGCCACCCCCATCTCTGGAATAATCAGTACTGTTTCTGGCTTAAAATTGATTCTCTTGACCCAGCTTTTTATACCTGCTGATATAGTGTTGTTTAGTGGAGTCTTTCATTTATTTGGTTTTTCTTTGGTTTGTGAACCATGGGAAATAGGGTTTTGGTTTGATCCAATCTTTCACTGCTAAATTTGTGACAATTAAGGTTGATTTACTGTATGCACTAAAGTGATGATGAATCTCTGGTGGTGCCATTAACTCCCTGAGTATTTCTGTGGGTGATCAGATGCTGAGGTACACTATAATCTATTAGATGAAAGACATTAAGTTACAAGTGGTCCCAAGAGCAAGAAATGGTCTGATGGTTATACAAACGCCTCATAAGTATTCTAAATGCTGATCAAAATGAGAAGGTGTAAAATAATAAGTTGGTGTGTATTCATGATTATCACATGGATGGGTAAGATTTCCAATGAGGCAAAACAAATAAGATGGTAACCTAGGAATATATATGTGTCCATTGGTTCTGTTCTACAGTAGTCATAACTTGTTTTTCTTTGTAACTAGTATGTCTGGTAAATGTTTTACATACAGTAGTGTTCATCTTATTGTTGGCCAATTGATTTTGAAAGGACTAGCTTTGTGTCCCTTTATAAATTGTTAATACCTATGCTCATAAAATATTGATTTCAACAGAGCAAACTATGAAGTACGAGGAAGAATGATGGGGGTCGATTTACGTTATAATCTGAAATAACGTTTGAAGTTGTATTCTGCATTCCATTCTTAATAAGTGCAATCCCATGTACCTATCCAGAAAGTCTAAATGATGCTGATAGGTTGGTACCTAAATTAACTTTTTTTCCACAGCTTTGCAAGCTAATAAACTGGAATACAAAATGAGATGGAAAGATGAAGCAAAAAATACAAAACAAACTGCAAGTTTTTATTGTTAACTATTCAAATTAATATAATGAGATGCACTATGGAACTTTAACTTTAAGGTTAGAACCTGACACTAATATTTCCATTAAAGTATATATGCAGAACCAACAAGTTTCAGGAATAGAACTTTAATTGAAAATATTTATTGTTCATATTCCATTGTTTGACAGTTCAAAATTGTTTAGACAGACTGAAGTTTCTGAACTAGCCAATTACCATGCCACTTGGGTCTCTGGGAGATTCTCAAACCCCATAGGTATAATTTCTCTGTTTCTATGGGATGGAATGGTAGGCTACATCTCTCATGTCCAAACATGCAATGTAAAATTATTAAATTATAACTGTGGAAACTATATGCTAGGTTAATCCAAGGTGGCCAAACAATTAATAACATACCCCATAGCATAAAAGCTAAAGCCTAACGGTAAGGTTGTTGCCCGGTTTATCTAGTAACTGCCTAGGCCTAATCTAAGTTAGGCTCCTGCGTCCTAAGTTTGGCTACCAGCCTAGCTTAGTACCACTACCACTTCATTTTGCAATGACAGAATGGAAAAGGAAATATACATGTGACATGAAATCAATTGCGCCCAGTTGGCAGATTTATGATGCCTTTCAAACTCCGCAAAACGGAATTGGTACGCCTACTTAAATCTAATGTCAGCTTGGCTGGAGCTCTAACTTCTAACTTTAGCCTACGCCAATAGGCATACATATAGCCTAGCCTGATTCTGATGCATGCCTGATCTATTGTCATAGGCATACTGTGTGCCTGTATCAATTAGCCCTAGCCTCACATTAGGCTTAGGCTATAGCGTAAGCCTAACTTACAAATAAACAGTGTAAGCCGCTAAATTAGCCACCAAACTTACTGTGATACGCATGGAGACAACTGGCAATTCTTCTGACAAGTTATCAGCTTACATGAAGCAAGTAACACGAACTCATCATTGCTGT
This sequence comes from Apostichopus parvimensis, assembly GCA_000934455.1. Taxonomy (NCBI): domain Eukaryota; kingdom Metazoa; phylum Echinodermata; class Holothuroidea; order Aspidochirotida; family Stichopodidae; genus Apostichopus; species Apostichopus parvimensis. The sequence goes on from KN884731.1 coordinate 74,229, forward strand.
CGCTCACTTGCTGAAACACAGGTAGAGCACAGAGCAGAACAGTAACATGACATGTCTGTCAAGTATCCGTTGTACTGCCGGTGTAACAGTATATTTTGTCCCCTGTAGAAATGGTGTCGGAGGACAATAGTTGCTAAGGAAATAAAGTCCGTCGGCGCTGAAAATCCTTGAAGACTTGTTCCGCAAAGATATTGTGGGATTATGATATATGGTCCTATGCTCGAAAATTTCAAGAAAACGGAAGTTTTCATACGAATATTTCAAATGAGGCTATGATCACTATCTTACTGATATGAAAACTTTGCCTATCTGAAATTACTCGGCGAAACGACTCGAGAATGGTGTATTTTAACTGGGTAATTGGTTTAACAAAATCTGCACTACTGTAAGCTTTATTCAGCTAGTTCCATTCGTAACATGGCATGGGAAATGTGACTCGCTTGGCAAAACACCGGACTTTTGGTGAATTTCACATGAAATGTGCAAAGGGCCTTTGCAATTATAGGGAACGTCGAAACAGAAAGACCAGAAAGAGAGACTAAATTTAAGGGGCGATTCGCAAAGTCGTTGGTTCATTGTTTTTGTGTAATTTACCTTCATGGTCACTGACGTAAACACCAAGAACACTGCCCCATTGCCGTGGCTATCTCATTCTTCTGCGAGAAATATGGAGGGCCAAAACAACCGCAAATGACTCGTTACCAATTTTACATGTTCACGATGATAGTTATATAAAAGTACTCGATGACAATTGAAATGTCCTCGATGGTATAATGAAAATAGCACAATGTTAATGTACCTTAGTATGCATCCGCACCCAGAAAGTGGGATGCCTATCCCTCCCTTTCCTTCCCCTTCCCCTCAACAGCCTTCCAGCTATACCAAGTGTGGTTTGCTTCTGCTCTTGTGTCTGGTACTCATGTGTGGTATACATGAACCTGGACCGACTACGTCAACGGGGAGATGCGCTCAAAAACGAACCAACCAAGGGGAGTCATGTGATGTGATCCCTTGACGCACTCAATCTTATAGTGCGTCTTGAATGTATATTCTACGATTACTTATGTCAAGATCTTATAGCTACCATATTCGGTTTGCAGCTATGCGAACAGTGTAATCTTGCTAATTGTTACATTTTCCCGACGTTTACCGCAATTTTCAATTCCAAAATTGCCATTTGAAATATTTTCTTTCAAAAGTCGAACTGCAGCTGGAACGCAGCTGCAGTTCCAGCTGCAGTTCCAGCTGCAGTAATTATCAGTGCTGTACGCAAATGTACATAGACACAGAAGCAGGCGACGTGATTCGTTGCTCCTTAGCAACACAAGGCTCTGTGCCATTTTTGCACAAAACAAGCGCGCCTGACCGACGTAATTTTATATGTATGAGTCTATAAGACTCTGACAGTAGATGTTCGAATAGAAGCCATGGGTTCATATAGATCAAGCCTTTTTAAGTGACGGAAAGTGAATCTAAAACAATGTTATCATCCAAATATATAGTATTTATTCTAAAATTTGCCCTAAGTGCCTGTTATAGTGGCGTTCTGTTAAGTGTCTACGGAACGCTAAACTCTCCGAAGTCCGAACTGACAAATATATAGCGTCCGGGAGCCCGTTACATGGCCCACCATGGTTCGTACTTTTTCGTACTGTGGGGTCATTCCTCCAGGATATCTTACATTCGATGGTGGTATACAAGATAACTTTCAAACATGTACTAAATTAAAGATATTTCAAATGATTCAAACATATATCTTTAATTAAAGTGAATTTCAGACATCTTTAATTCATTTAAAAATATCTCTTATTCGAATTAAGGAGTCTCTTATAGGAATATATCATATAATTTGGTATTCAAAAATATTTCTAAATTTGAATTAAGGATATTTTTTAATCGAAATAAAAATACCTTACAGCTGTATATGGAAATTAAAGGCATCAGGAACAGGAATGAAAAATATCTATAAAAAAAAAAGACTCTGTATTCTTGTAAAGAAATATATCAATTCTGGAGAAAATGTCGCAAAATCGAGTTAAAGATTTTACGATTTATATCGATGTTATTGGATGAGTGCAGGAGCGTCAATAGGAGCGCCCCGGTGAAGGGGGGAGGTAGTTTTAATTTCTAGGTGTTTGTTTCCTGTTTGCCGCCCTCGCAAAGCGTCAATTTTATCGTTTTGTTATAATAAAAAAAAAACATTACCTATAAGCAAGCAAATTAAACGAACTTTAAAGTCTGAATACAAATTCAATGGAAAATGCTTGATAATGAAATAATACAAACAAGGTATGATTTATTTGTAAATACTTCTATTTGCAACTGAAACACAAAATATCCAACAAAGCTTCTTAATGTAGAGTTTGGCAATCAATTTTAGCTTAAACCTCATCCTCAAAATTAGAGATATGGGGAGAGAAACTGTGAATGGGAGCCGGTGTCGAAGAAAGGAGAGATACGTATAAGTTACTGAACGTTACTCACGAACGACCGATTTTTCTTTTCTTACGATAATTTCATCTAGCTCCATCAAACCATTCTTTTACATTGGCGGTAATCTTTAAGTACAGTGTGCAACGGCGTGCAAAAAGGCGGAGGCAAGGCCCCATAGCGTTTGTGAGGTTTTGGGATTTTTTTCTGTCTGTGAATAATACAATCATCTGTATACGTAGATTGTCAAAATTACTCATTTATATTTCAAGTTTGCAAGCAAAAGATCTAAAAGGTATTCTTTTTTCAAAAAGTGTCTCGATTCAGTTTACCTTTAACCATCCCCTATATCCCAAACCATGCGTTATACCAAAGTTAATCGTTATACCAACTTGGATCAAACACCGTTCGCTTGAGATTTGCATGCAGTTGAGCTAAAAAGGGACAACATTAATTTGCGAGAACAACTGACTACTTATTACCACAGGTGAAACACGCACGACTTCTTTTTCTAACCATAGCGAACAAATTTAATTATCGCACTGACACGTCTAAAGCTGAATTTTCCAATGGGCAGATGGGGCAACCGCGACAAGATCCAGGGGCCCTCAAGATTAAAGGGACTTTATCTAGGCAATTAAGACGTACCAGTTCCCTATTTTCGGGTCAGTGTGCCTGCAAAGAGGTTCTGGATGGGGGTGAGGGAGGCAAGCATAATTATGGTGCCTTAAGACCCAGAGGATATTAATCTGCACGGCATTAGATATGACTTTATGTGCAGATAACTATAGGTACGGTATTGTATAACAAGTCGAAATACTTACGTTATCGAATATACATTGGTGGGTACAAACTTCTTGCAAATCTTCTATTTATATATGTAAATTGTAAACTTTTGGCTGAAGCGGAGGTTTATATGCGACTGTTTGTCAAGACAGCATACTTCGTAATAAACTGCTATTGTTTTATTCGTTCATAAGAATCGTTCAACATTTGTAGTAGTAATTATGAGTAATCTTCTGTATAGCTATATATCATGGCATATGCACTTAATATTATAACAATATATAATTCTGACAAACTTATAAATTCGATGTAACTGTCTAAACGAGGAAAAAACAAAATATGCAAATGATTTATTCATAATATAGACTATTGTATATTGTGACCTACTAGAGCTAAATAAACTAGCGTGGCTTCTATGTATGTGAACGAAATAAACTACATGAAAAATAATCACATAAATATTGTGCATTCATTACAATATTAATGATCAAAGTTTAACGAATAACTCTTTTGTAGACACGGAATGTAACTATATGCAACATGCATAATGCTATAATGACTGTTTTATTTTCTACAATTTATATCCTTAATGCATAATTCAGTCAATTAAATTTACATATGAACTAACTAATGATGTTAATCATTATCGGTTAAACTCAGTACAGCCATTGCTTACTTAACACCTTTATTTCAAATACATAGTTCAGTTTCGCAGGACGTTATTTAATATTTTTTATTTTTTTATTATTAATAATCGAAAATGCTTGAGTGTTTTTCATAGAATATGTATTAATAACGTTATTAATTGCTAATAAGTTTATTAAGAAATTTTATGTAAATGTGTGATGGTATATACGGTCGTTCCAGTATATACGGTGTAATTTTAAGTTTACATGACAGGCAATCGGTTGGCGTAAGCTGGTGCTTTCTTGGCAACGTTGGAGGAAAGACGTTGACCAGCCAGATAAGGATTAAAATGCTGTTGATAAAGAACGGTATAGTCTTTAAAATCGTCTGAAAAATATATTATTGACCTATCGATCGATCACATATCGATTAATAGTAAATTTATTAATAGCATTTCTTAACTACATATAGAATTACGACATATCAAGTAACAGTTAATGACGTATCGAATTCTATAATACAGCACATACTCATATAATGTAATGGCATATTCATTAATGATATTTCAGATAACGATATACCGTTTATTTAACTATCGTTCGATGACAAAGGTTTATATCTAATAATGATTTATCGGTGAAAAGCATTTCTCTTTCATCGAATAACGGAACATCGACGTATACTGACAAGTCTAATAACGTTTCTCAATTAAAGATGTTGCATATTTATTTGTTGCGCAATTAGTTTTTCATCGAAGAAACATGAAAACACAAAACATTTCCATTGGCAACCACTGTGTAAAGTATGTACAGGATGTCACGTACCGTATATAGCATGGTAAATTTGCACGTGATGAAGGGTTACGAGCAGAAAATTTGAAGGTCTTTTTTTAATATAAAATGTTACATTTTTTGTAATGATACAAATAGAACCAATGCAAAGTTAAAAAATTTAAAATATTGGTATCAAATCATTTTTTGACAATCACAGGTTCCGCCTTTGCTCAATGAAAAGCAAGAACACAAACGCGCTGAAAGAAAAGTTAGTGATGCAACTTAAAACAAGAACTTACCCTGTCGATTCGATCTGAGTGAAGTCGGATGCTCTGTGAAATACCAAAAAGAGGTTAAATTAATAAAAAGAAACTATCAAAACGTTGATCACATCCCTAAATCACCCCGTAACATAATGTTCCACTTTTGGCAAGAAACTCATGCATGAAACATAAATTGGAACATCTTAAAGTTGGTCTTGTCCTATAAATTTTGCATTATGATATACTTTTCGTACAACAGTACTATGCAGACAATCCTATCACTGATTTTTCAGAGACCCCGACACCCACTTTAGATTTAGCGGGGTGAGGGAGGGGTGCATGGCGGACAGGGCTGGGGTCATATCAGTCTTCAGTTAGGGAGAAATCGTCGCGTGTGGCAGCATCGCACCCGCGTTAAATTCAGGGCTTTGATCAGTTGTTATTTTATAACGTCTGCCTCTCCGGATATTTACATAATGATGGCGCACTATCCTAAAGTAAAGCAGAGTTCTCTATATAGGAACTTTAAAGTTAAGCGGCCAGTCGTCGTCTATAGGAACATCACAAAGGTGAATCGCCAAATAGATTCGATAGAGTCTGTCCCCATATGCGAGAGTAAACTTTAGCTAAACATTGGTTTTAATTGGTGAAATGCTGCTCCCGTAATTCACATTAAAACACGTCACCATGAACATATACTGTGTCAGGACTAAGAGGAAATACAGTGAGGATATAGCTGGAAGACAAAACATATCACAACGGACATACTTTGCACATTTTTAAGTCCTCAACATTTCGTAATCATTTTAAACCAGAATGGAAATCCCATTCTGTTGAATATGTTGAATCGGTTCGGTAAAAAGGGAGCGTTTTAAAAATATTGGTTCATCGCAGCGATATGCCATTGTACAATCGATGTCATCACTCCTGTAATTGTGTGGGTGTGTGGCACAACCGACATTGGCTTTCCTTTTGAGACCTCGTGGTAAGCTAGGTTTCTCAGGTAAATCAACAGTGTACAAATAAATATATTCATACATATTCAAAAGCAAAGCCTATTGTGGCGTATATATTAACATTATTTTGTTCATCTGCTCCGAATTGTTTTTCTTTCTGAGAGACATATATTGTATGGTATTTATCATAGTAACATGATACCACAACATATAATTAATGAAGACCTGCCAAGCGATGAATAGACTAAAAATTGAAAATGCTATACGTACAAAAGCTGTCGTCAGTTAACTTCCTAGAATACTATAGAGGAAATATTTTGAGCAAATTCTGTAATTCCATCATCCTTGCCTTCAAGCAATTCGAGTCACATGTATATAAAGCAACAACTTTCTCCAGACTAGGTTAAATTTTCGTTTTGCCATTTCTTCGTTAAAAATAGTTTTGTAGAATATACCACGAGTGTTGTGAACCAGAAGTAATCCGGAGATCTGTTCCTTGCAGAGGACGCACAAACAGATGTCTAAAGTAAGATCAATATACCATATATACATGTACACGCGCAGCGTATATAGTCTACACAGGAGATGGTTTACTTTATATCTCAAAATTCTGCGCAACTTGGTTGAAACCGATTCTTCACTAAATATACAACCAGATATTTTGCATTCATATACTTACTCTCTTGGAGAGCATTGGTGATTTCTTGGCAACGTGTTCTGCACGTTTGTTTCCACCTCCGATGTACTGGTTACTCTAAATTAAAATAATAAAAATAAAACATTTTGTCTGTTTGTATAGTGTTAGCTAAAAGTGCGTCACCTTATATAAACGCTTCAACGGTATAATGGCATACGACTATACCGTATGAATGGCGAGTCATGTTAGCAATAACCCATACCACGCAGGCGTAAACTTTCCAGTTACACTGAATGTTTCTGAAATAAAGATAACATTTGAATAAAGTCAAATTTTCCTTTGGTTTAAAGGGGAAGTTCCTTCTTTTCCTTATTTGAGAACTATAATTGGTTTAGCATATACATGGATAACGAATGTTTATGGACACATATAATTGCTTACGTGACAATGTATATTTCAGTATTAAAGGAAAACTGTTTTTTTTTTTAGGAGGTTATACTATTTATGGCGGAAGGAAACTGGTTGAATCAGACAGAGTATAAGGACCGGATGTTAACGCAATATAAAAATGCATGCTTATTTTATTATAACGGTTCCTTCGATTTAAATGCAGGACGAGCTAGTCAACAACTCCTGTCATCCTAAATAAATGATTATAGCAATTTGTGCTAAGAGGAATGTTTATCTGGTACTAAAAGAAAAAGAAAACGAATAAGCGGACTGATATATTATACTAAATGACAGACCATAAACTTTCTTGTGTCGGCCGTTAACATACAGATTGTAAATTTGCAATTTATTTTACAGACAACGGGGAACCTCTTGCTTGTAATCTAAGAGGAAGGCACGAGTGGGGAAAATTCTGACATAGGCGAACTTTTTTTGTCACGTCACCCCCCCCCCCACCCCAATAGGCGTTAACTTGTTTGGATAGTGTGTAATTAAATCGTTCACACCTTCGTGCAGATGGAAAGTTGTGCGGGGGCACTTGGTCCTCCTATATCCGCTGTTGTCCGGAAAATAGAAGAAATGACAGTATACACAAGACTTTTCACTGGTGACAGGATTCTAAAGCTGGGGGTGGGGGGGTGGGGGGGGGGTAAAAAATTCTCAGTTCTCCGGACTGATTTACTACGCGCATGAACTTTAACAACAGTGCCAGAGGGGATCTTATACTTTTATAGAGGGGCCTCGGTGTAGCCCTGCAATTCATTCGGAGTCGATTCCATGGAAGGGGGTCTAGAGACACTCCCCTAGAAATAGATTTAAACGTTTAAATGTTAAGTGGTGTATTCTGTGGCATATTTAGACTATAAGTTAAGTCTGTAATTTACTCTTAATACAAGGTTATGCTTATAAATAAAAGCTTTTTGTGTAAGGTTGAAAAAGGAGATGCCCAACCCTACACCCCTTGAATCCGCGACTTAGGGCGTCCTGTACCCAAAGGGAGTGGTCTAATCTCTCTCGTTCCATCTTCTTGCGCATGCCAGTGCTCTTGCACGAAGTAGTCTAAAGCAACTCCTTCAGATGTACATTTGTCTCAAAGACGAGTTCAAATACAACTTAATTAATCCAAATATCCACACTTACGTCATACCAGCCGTTGATGCTAACACACATCTACTATATTAACTGCACTGAGCCACACATTATAATGGGATCTCTGTACGTAGTACAATGTTTGAATAACATGCATCTTTTATCATCAAGTATACCAGGATACTCAGCAGTACGTGTACTGTATGATCGATATGTATATATACTCACTGCGAAAGGATCCGCAAATCCATCGACTCGTGCTTCGTCTTGGTATTTAGCCACGAATTCCGCCAGGTTTGGCATATTCATTAGACAACACTTGGAGGCTGGAATATCGAAAAAGCACATATTTATGTTTAACTTCAATATGAAACTTAATTTCTAAAGTCATGCAAACACTTTGGTTACGGTAACCGGTTATTGAAAAAAAAACGGACGTGTGCTTCCCCCCCCCCCTCCCACCTGCCCCGCCCTCGACATCTGGATGCCCATGGCTATAGTGAAGCATGGATTGACCTGAGCAGTACAAGTCCTATCGTTCTACGTGTTATACACTATCCAGCCCTTAGCTGCATGGTCAACACTTGGAACCGTTTTTTAAAGGCGTTTGGTCATCAGTCACCAGAAATTTTAACAAACCCTAACTGATGGGCATTACCCAAAACATATAAAACTAATTCTTCGTATACCGATTGTACTAGTTTGTTAAGAAACGATTCGCTTATACTGGAACATTTTGTCTCCCATAAACTAAATTTCATATAATTATCAATTGCTTGCGAACTTTCCTCTTTTTAGAAGATGTCTTTTTTACTATAAAACTACATCGAACTCTGCGTGACTTACTTATAGAATGAGTCAAAGTAACTTGGCCTGACGTTACGTCTTTGTTTTATTTTTATTTAGTTATAGATAGGCTGTATTGATTATTTCACAAGATATTCATTCAAACAAAACCAACCCGAGAAAAACGTTCCACTGCAGTTTATAAATCGAATCATACATCCATGGATATGACCAATATATTATATGCATATACTACACTGATTAAACTGATTGTTTTTGTTCAAATCCAGAGACAACGATGACGGTGACTTCTCGCTTACCTTCTGTACAATCTTCTTTGTCTTCGTCCCAACCATTGATGCAAGCACATCTAGAATCAGGGTGTCTCTGAGATACCACTTGTTCCAAGTCTGTATAAATCGAAACAAACAGATTCATCAAGTGAGAGCCTAATTGAGGGTTCGATAACTTCGATGTCATGATCTGATGGGTAACCCTAAACAAGCTTCACTGGTGGGGAGTGACTAGAGGTTCCAATGGTACGTCAGTTGTACACTTATTTAGGCAATCTAACGCGAAAGTCATTGTTTTGAACTCTAACTTGAGATTAAGTCAATAACTTACCCTGCATATGTTACCCTAGTCTCTGAAAACTATCCTGGTCCCTTGATGAGGTAATATTCACTCTAATCTAAAGAATAATGATAGTATAGCTTTGATCATGTTATCTTTATTCGTGTGACTCCTTGATACGACTCGGACTCCGTGATACGACTCGGGGACTCGATCACTTTTCCTCGTATTCAATTTATTGGTTCAGTAACCATGTATAGTCAATTGATTCTATTTGATTTAAAGATGGACTATCATATCTTGAAGTACATTTTCGACTTTACGTCATTGTTTTGACCTTGTTCTAATGACATTTCCTCCTGTGTTCTTCAAGCAAATTTCACAAATTCAGTCGTTTCGACACCTTGAAAAAGAACATCGAATTATGTCGACTTTGCATCGTGTCCATTTTTTTGCTTCCAAGTTTACAGTTTACACTTCCACCTGACCTCTCTTTCACAACTGAAAATGTATTTCGAAGTAAATATATGATACACCTTATAGAGAACCTCTGGGCATACCCCAAGGGAGTTAATTGAAAATGTCTAAAGTTTCCCACTATATGGAAAATGAAAGGTGTTGTCTTTGCATAATTGATGCATTTTGAGATCCGTTGGTCGGATGTTATGAGAGACACATATTCGAATGTTAATTCATATCTATTTAAATAAGGGTGTGACAAAAACTACAAATGAGAATGGTGTTCACAATCATTGAATTACAGAATTTAAATTTTGACACTTTTATAATCATATTGAAAAAGGAGGCTTACTTAAACAAAACACCGGTAATAAGCAACGGGTTCGTTTATGTTAAATTCTAAACATAATCTGTCTATGGAGAACTAAATACCGGTACGTACTTAATTTCGGAGAGAGTTCGATTTTATGGCACACTTGTGGGGATATCAGTTTTAGATTACGTGTTCAGTTATAGGCCATCCGCACAAGAAACCCGCGATTTACATATGGTTAAAGGTCTATGACGTCATTCAATTCACGCACAGAATATTCCAGTCCCAGTATTTAATGGATGCACAGAATTGCATTGTACAGCGTTCACTAAAATGAGAAACGTTTCAAGGACGGATGTATTTTTTCCAAGACCATGACTTCAAATGCTAAGAAAATGAATAAGTTGGGCTGGGCTGGGCTGAGTTGGGCGGGGTGGGCGGCACTGGCACGTGGGAGGAAGGGGAGGTGAGATGACGGAAGAGGGAGGATTGCCCGCAGATATAATTTGTCGAAATATATAATGTGATAAAAAGTCACATTAGAAATAGTTTTCCTTATAGCAACGAAAAAGAGCTGAACATAACCAGCGATCATACTGACTTCGCTTCCCACGGCTTAGACGGCTATAAATGCAAAAACGTAGAAAACTAAGATTCTTTGGCAGACTAAAATTTAACTGGAGAAAAATTACATTTTGCCTTAACAGAATAAAACTATTTTCTAATTGACTGAATGCAAGACATGTAGAACGAAAAACATATTTTTTCTATATCGCGTCAGTATACATTTTTTCAGTATACAAGCTAATGTAGGCTGCAGGCAGTAAAGTAGAGGAAGGAAGATGATTTAACAATAAGAAAAAGCCCTCGCATCACTAGAAATTACCATATAATTCAGTTGAAAGCCTACCAGTAAACAATAGACCGGTGAAATTTTATTAAATGACTATTTAATGGTGATTATTGGGCCGGGATATACTCTTCCATTACTGAGTAAAACTATCTCCGCGAAGAGGACGTGATAGTGTGTGGGGTGGGCTCTTTCCTATACTACCATTGACGACGCACGGGTTTCTTGGGGTTGGGGTGGGGTAGAGAACATATCATATACCTTAAACCCACTATACGCACATCTCAGCCAGTAAACATGCCGCATTGTTCACCTTAATACGTTCGTAGATAGTTTATTAAAGTATGTTAAACATTACACCATATCATGATGACATTAAACAAGATATTTTTGTACAGTTTCTCTGAGCGCTAAATGAGGGCACGCTGGCCAACATGTTGTGGTACATCCGTTTGCCATGTTAATCTTCAAGTGTTGACGGGTTCTATAATTAACAGCACCATAAAGTCAAGTGCATCACGTAACCAAGTTATTAATAGGCTAAATATGTCCATATTTTGCGATTGCTTTCCTTCTGAAATAAACAATTCATGAGAAGAAGTGGGCTCCGGACAGCCTGCATTGTTTGCATAGTATAGTTACATCCACGCCGAAGAGGATTGATTGGGAAACTGTGTCGCCACGACAACTATAACAACAACAACAACCGCAACAACAAGAAATTGCATATTGCATTTTAATTCACATAATGATATAATCTTCTTCAATAAAATGTTTTCGCGTGCGACTAATTATGCCTCCTTGGCCGCTCAAATGTCCCTCTGGATGAGAGTCGGTTCCCCACTCATGAGTTGTTCACTTTTCATGATATCAGTTATAATTTCAGAGCTGCATTAACAACTTTATTCTGTCCATTCGTAAACATGTTAAATTAGTTCAGATACTCACCTTTCACTTTAGCGTTGACGGGACACGGATTGGGTGGGGTGTCATAACCGCTTTGTATCTCTGGGATGGCCACTTGTTTGTTCGGAATCTTACCGTCTGATCCCAAGTGTTGTTTGCCCTCTCCAGTACCACCTAAACAATAAACAATAATGTAGACGAGGTTTAGCGCAGTCGATTCGTTAATATCATGATTGACGAGACGTTCCGCCATGAAGGAACACAGAAATTGCGCTTCGAAATATTACAAACATTTGCTCTCGATATTCACCTGTATGTTCAAGGGATAGAAGAACACAATGAGTATAAACTGAATAGCAACGACAAGCATATAAAATACAGATGGATGGAAAGAGTGATACATGCAACAGTCATTTAGTCAGAAAACTTAAATGTACCTTAGGCAAAAAGAAAAAGAAAAAAGAAGATGGCACAAAGGCACACTAGCCGAAGATCTGTGAAATCATTAACTCGTTAAGGTCCATAATGTGTATCATCTTTGATCCTACAAGCGCATAACTTTTTACTATTTGTCGGGGGTGTGTGTGAGGGGTGGGGGAGGGCGGTTGAGAGAGGATAGACCTTGCAGAAAAATTTATTTCTAGTTTTTAACCTAGCAAGCAGTGGCAAAGGACAGCAGAATATAGTCAAATGTATGCCGATTAATAAGATAAGCAGGAGGGGGAGGCGAACAGGGAAACCACGTGCCTGAGCCTATAAACGCAAGATGTTTACGTCACTCAGTATATCTATATCTATTAAAAACAATAATCTTACCTGACACAAATGTATTTGGTGGAATTGCTGGTTTGGTCTCCGGTGCAGCTTCATCCTTTCTTGTAGCAGGTTCATTTTCCACTCCAGTAGTGTCGTATAGATTTCTGAGGATATAACTCCTGATGGCTAGCCGTTCAATCGGGGGAATTTCATCATTGTATGCCATATAACCATGTGCTAGACACATCAAGGCACTCGCGAATACTAGCTGCACTCCTAAGACCTCCATCTTTGGGTACTGCGATTGAGGAACTG
>KN884732.1:12583-34798 GCA_000934455.1 Apostichopus parvimensis
GTCTAACACTTCTGTTACACCTCATTCGAAACTAGGTCAGATTAGACATATTTTTTGCGCGAGTCTTCACAACTATTAATAAAATTTGTAAGCAAATCCGACATGAGGTATAATCCTCTGACTCTATATACTCATCTAAAAGAGGCGGGAAAATTTGATATAAAAGCCAGTCAGTATCCAGCACACTCAAATGAATAAGTAACAAGGCAAAATGTCGGAACGAAAATGTACTAAAAAAATGAATGATAAAAGTGAACAAAGTTGAAGGAAATTAGAACTGGAACAGACATCTGCTATTCCAGTATATTTCATGCTCAAACTGTATATTAACCAAATGAGTGAAATCCCAAAAGTGAATATCAGTGAGAACTTTTGAAGTGGTGCTCAGTTGGTACCTAAGATGTCACGAAAGAAAGAACAATTTTTTTTGTGTGGAGAAACAGGAGGTACTCATCTCGGCGCAAAGTACGCATCATCTTGACGCAAAATGTAGACAAAATGAGATGGGGATCCAACATATAGGTAATGTTAGAATACCTGGACTGCAGCTATTTCCCATCCATAATCATCTCACAGACAAAGGCCTTCAAATGAACTAATTAACTGTATGATGGCTCCCTAACCCTTGGGCTAAATAAACGGAAGTGACAAATACTTTAAACACCGAATAAACAAAAAAAATTGAAGTTAGCAACTCTTGTGTGATTAAACACAGTGCCTTCTGGTTGCTGTGAGATTAATTCATAAGCTTTGCATCAAACTTTAAGAAAGTTTTTATCCTCACAATAAAAACCATGATTGTAAATAGTAATTTAAAAAAAAAAAATAATAAATAATAAAAGGACTTCCTTTGAGTTATAAGATCTACCTCTAAGACTACTTTTGTGTCAAACCGTGATAAAAATTTGTTTCAAAATATTTAAATTCTCTTAAAACATTAAGTTTATAATAATTTTGTGTGGAGTGAAATGATCACTGAACACACTATATCACATACATAGCCATATTTTCACGTCAAGTCTGCCAACTGTACATGTGCAATGTAAATTTTTTTTAATTCAAATGCACAAAACTTTTGCACAGACATATTACAGTCGTTCTATCCAGTTTGTTAATTGCTGTTCCTATAACCACATGCATAGTTTGCAATGGTTATTCCACAACTGAATCACATTCAATATATTATATCTAAAAATATAATATAATATCTACAGGAACAATTGGCAAGATTAATGAAACAGCTTCATAAATATATAATATACTCTCGTTAATAATAATGCAGATATTTTAGTTCAGGAAAATATATTGATGATGCTCAATCACAAGAAAGGGGGTGGGGAAGGGGGTAGGGAGGGTGAGGAGAGGAAGATGGTCAGTTAGGTATCAGTATAAGGGGACCACAGCAATCACCAAATTTTCAGCTATGCATCTGGTTTAAAACTGCATATTTGATTCGAGATTAGATTGATTACCATGATCATGCAAAGGTATATGAAGGGTAGGTAACCATAAATGCTCTAACACAAAATAGGAACATCATAGATGGTGGAAACGATAAGTGGTATCATATGAAAACTTTTGCTCTAGAAACGGCCCGTTGTCGGAGAATTAAATGCTGTTGTATACGCACACGAGGCTTGCAGTTTTCACTCTCCGAAACTGCTGTGAGAGTTCTGCACACTGTGCTGTGTTCAGATTAGCTGCATAAAGGAGGACTTCACAAACTTTCTTACGATACTTTTGATTTGCTGGTGAAAAGTAGGAGCCTTAATATTGACCAATCAAGTCAAATTTTATATTACTAGAGAGAGGAGTCAACAAACTTATCTTTGGCATAGGAAAGAAATGGTTTATGCAATCACACTCCCAGCAAGCACAATGTAAGCATTGAAAGACAGGGACATTTTGAAGACGTTCACTGCTTTCCGAAGTGGTTTTTACATTTTCAGATTAAAGGGCACAGGGCTTAGTTCACACGCATAATAGATAATGACACATTATTGTAAAGAGGACACAATATTCTTCAAAATGACATAAGAAAGTGTTAGCACGAAATGTGCTTATTTTGTAGTGATATTTGCTGCGCTAAAAGGTGTTTTGTGCCGAGTTCCGCAAGGAATCCATATGCAAACATTCGTATATATCTTTAAACTTAGATTCAATTATAAAACTGTATATATGTTAAAAAAAAGACCGCCTCATGGTATGTGAATAAACTACATCTCTGGATGGCAACATTTATATAATCTTCACTTGCAATCATTTATCCATTTATTTCAAGATTCTTATCTGGCAATCAAATCGATTCAAGTATGGGTTCAAAATATCTATATACCTTGCATGAGCTTTATTCTGAAACATCAACATTTTAATACATGTTTTGTTTTAATTTTCAAATAAACCTAATATGCCACCTTCACAAGTAATATTTCAAATAAAATACGACATGTCTGATTCTACATATTTGATTTAGCTCATGAACGTGATGAATAGGGATGACTTGAGGCCCATCATAAATTTTGTTGTTGCCTATTTCAAGTTGCGTATCCTTGATTAACCTTGCTTTATGACTGTATCAACATAACTTTTCTGGCTAAAGATGTCCTTCAACTAAATGAATTTGAGATTTGTTAAACAATAGCATCCTAACAACTGAGCAGAAAATAGTTGATGAAAAGATCAAATATTGAGGTCTTTCATATTCATAAAGTTCGTTAAATAGGGCATTCCAAAAATGTATATATTTATATATAAAAGTGACATTCAATTATCTGGATCTTGACTATTATTAAATATTTGTTCATATAGGACTTTGAGATTATACATCGATTATAGTTTTTAACGTTCAGTACTCCGAAACAGTGTGCAATTTGCTTGTAAGTTCAACACGTTCTGGACAGAATAGAATGTAACAAATTTAATAATTGGTTCGGCTGACGGCCTGAAGCGTATCCGAACTAAATCGCTTGCTAGTATCGACCCGTAACCAAACTGGATTTGGGATAAACATCCTCAGCTCTTTGCAACGAGAGCTTGAGGAACAGGAGAAGGCAAAGTAAAAAGTTAAAAGTTTATAGGGTATGTGTTAAACCTGATTTTAAATTACTGTTATTAATAAATAAATTTTACAAATTTGACTTTTAAAATTAAAGGGCTGCATGGAAAAGTTGATAAATCGGATATATATGGAGATTTTGCATACAATTAAAGTTTGTTAATAGGAAATTTCAACATTATAGTTTCAAATATATCATTTTCTTTCATGTTTGGTAATCAGGAAATGATGTAATCGGCTGGCAATTTCAAAACGTTTTTGAGAGGATAGAATGTAACAAATTTAAAATTTGGTTTGGCTGACAAATATCTAAACTTAACGAAAATGAAATTTGGGATAAAGTCATGTAAATAACGTTACATATGGGAAAAGTTAAATATATAAGGTGGAAACAAATTAAAGGAGGCTGAAGAATACATTTAGGTCAGGTATATCATTAGTTCTGTCAACAGGGGATGTCAAAACTAGTAAAACTTGGCCAAAGTGTTTGGAATTCTCTGCAAAATACTCACACAAAATATTTAGCACAGTTATTTACAAAGGGTTCAAATTATAGGGAACAATTCAAATCAAAGAAAAATTAGTTTTGTTCATTTTATTGTTTTCAGCAGCTGAATAAATTGTGTCATTTTACTATATCTGGTATGTCTTTATTCATCAAACATAACTAAAAAAAAAAAATTTTTTTTAAATTGCCAATTTTAGGTATGAGACAAGAACAAGATTTCTAGCAGGTCCATATGGGCCAACTGGTCAAGGAAACTTAACTATTCTCAAGTTTGCTTGTAGTTTTTGGAATAAGCCCTCACCACTGAATCCTTAAAGAGACTAGTCATTATGTAGTCTTTGATTAGGTAAGTACTATATTTACTGATAATACTTGGAAACACACTAAAAATGAAAATATGTTTCATTTTTTTCATAAGTTCAATGACCCTTTGGCACCATCAAAATGTTAACTATCTGCTCTGGAGATGATCAGACAAAAAGATGAAAAAGACTTATAGCAAGTCCATTTGATGTGATGACTAAACAAAGAGCTTGCAGCAAATGTCTATATGAAGAGAACGATGAAAGAGCGGACTACGAGGGTGTAGGGAGTACATGTTGCATGTAAAATGACTTGGAACAAGTCGAAAAAGAATCATGGGTACCATGGTATAGAGTATAATCAATAGAAGTTGCGCCATCTACAGCCCTGGTATTCAAAGTGGTGATCATGACCCTTTATAGGGTCGCCAGAAGTTTCTGGAGGAGGGCCGCCAAGAATTTTTAGAACAAAGAAGAAATTGCAGATATTTTACCGAGAAAAAAGAGAATGGAAAGCATTTGGACAAAAATTGCTTCAAAAGTTGCAAAAATATACCATCAACTTTAACAGCATCCATAATCATAGTTTCTTTCAAAACAAGGGGAAACCTCCTCGATATAAGACTACTTCCAGTATTTTGTTCTCTTTGTAAACTGCTTTACGAGCACTGTCTTGACTGATAAGAGCCCTATATCAATTTGGTATTACTATTATTATCATTATTATTCCCCAGGATGACAACATCTGCTGCAGGAGGGTCACAATGGTCTTGCAAGACCATGACATTGAAAATTGGGGTAAATACACAAGTTGAATACCAGGGGTACTACAATATAAATCTGTTTAGCACTGCAACGGTCTAGATATATAGAAGTCAAGCAGTAATGTTAGTAATAGTAGTGGTGGTAGTAGTAGTAGAGCTAGGGGTTGGGTGAAGGTTGCTAACCCATACACTCACTCACTTCTCTCTGTGTTTGGTATTGTGCCCAGTTTCTTATACTCTGTGAGCGAGAAAAGAAGACGATTAAAACCCACAGCCATCTCACGATCCCGACGGTACACGCAGAACTCGGGGTAGTCTCACTTTGGAACCGGTGATCCAACGGGTCGTGACTCGAGCCGTGGAATTTTCCAAAAGGCTGGTGACTCACACAGGTTTGTGAAGCCCCCCCCCCTCATCCCCGTAGATGGGACTCGGATCAGGAAAGTCACTGGCAGTGAGATGACTCGACCATAAAGGCAGTGACTATAACCTCACCCTTAAAACAATGGGATGACTCATTTCATCTGATAGAGACTAAATACACCTTTAACAAACCTACAGTGGTTTCAATTTTGATGAATCTATCTCTCTACCTTCATGAAACAATGTGGGTGTACATAAATTGTAAGTGACATATCTTTGCCATGTGAACTCAAGTAAACTGACCTACTCAAAATGAGAAAATTATAAGTCAAATCCCACTCCATTGTTATATGCTTTTATTCCTTTCTTTTTTCTGAAAGGGACGGGGGAAGGGAAAATGGCTCATGATATGAGCAAGTGTGGTTAAATATTCTTGGAAGCCGAGAATGATGAAGTGCATGTGAAGTTACAATATGACCGAGCTTATCGTAAAACATTACATCACTAATTACCGAAAACGTTGACCAAGTTTTTTTTTTTACAAGCTGTGCTCAAACTTTGAAAGCCTCTGGGACAATTACCTGCTAGAACCTTGAGCTTTTATTTATGTAAGTTCATGACCTCATAAACGGTCCATTGATTGATAAAACTACTAGTTATTTGATGCATCATAAGATCCCATTATTTCACCTCCGTATCCAGGAATCAAGAACAGCTCAAAAATCCTCGATCCTGGTCGCTATAAACACAACAGTGATCACCACTTACTCAGGAACTCAACATCTTGAAGAAATAAACTTTGGAAGTCTAGAAGGCAAAATCTCCAGGCGAACCAGTAAAACTTTGGTTTCATCGGGTCATATTGTACGTTTTCGATATTTGAACCAGCTCTAAAAATGGAATGAAACTGACTTCTGGTTATACCTGGAATGGTGAGGAATTAAAGTTTCCCTGAGAACCAGAGCACTACTTGATTTCACTCATAACTTCGGTGTGTTTCATTGGGACGTGAGGTGTTGGCAGCGTAAAAATACCCAGAATGCATCTCTTGATTTTACGAGAAGCAACGTTTACTCACGTTTGGCTTGTTTTGGCATCTTCTTCTTGGCTCCTTGAACCCTTTGACAGCGAGTCATGTTGCTCGGACAAACTCCGCAGTTATCGCTCAAAGTAGTCGACTCCAAATCTTTATCACAGCCGATTTTCTGCAAAAATGAAAGGGACATGGATAGCGTTTGGTCGGTGAACGTTTTGCTGATGCAGAAGTTACTACTCTCTAGTCTGAATTCTTGCATGGCATTCTTTTGGTTAAACTTTCACTATATTATGAAAGTCATCCTCTCGCTTTCTTTAACAGATCACATTGTTTGTAAGGATTTTCCTGTCCAGTTTTAATGTAACCATGCAGCTACACTGTTCAAAACACCTTTACACTGCTTAAACGATACTAACCGTTCCCCAAAAACTGGTTATTAAAGGTAAACTAAACAGGATCATTGTACTTTTGAGCCAAGAATTTAAGGAAAGAAACAACCTTCATGTTCTAGAAGGTACATAACATGTTTTCTGTGGAATAACCCCTCATCCCCCCACCACCCCACCCCCCAAGAAAAACGAAAAAGAAAAAAAGAGACCATCGGTTTAGGGAGCAATGTACCAGGAATTTCCTTAAGGTCTGTCAAATGGCCATATCCGGTTTCATTGATTTACCATAAATCCATCATGACACCTTTTAGGCTTGGAAACAAACCATTGTTTAGAACTGGCCATTCCATGAACTTTCCCTTTACGACCAATTCATGAATTTCCACTTAACCGCCTTTTATTCCCCAAAGATCGTTAAAACGTATCCACCAGTAATCATGATTTTAACAGGTACTTGATACATATATGTCAATGTCAATTAGCTTTCACATCTCAATCCCATTTCCTCCTAAAACATTCTTCATTTTTTTTTCCACACTACTGAATTCAATTACAATGTATCGACGCTTCAGGGTCAATGGTGTACTTTGGATAGTACCCAAACAAGAAGAGTACAACCACATGAAAACAAAACTGCAAAATCTCTAACTAGTAGCCGGGGGGGGGGTTGGGAGGAGGGGGAGGAGGAATAGGGTACCATGCAGTCATAATCAAATAAAGGCAATTGTGTGATGTATCATGGACAAGGCTCTTTTGGTGTGGAGTGTGAGCTCAGTGGTTAACGCCGGTGCCTTCCAATCATAAGGTCTCGGTTCGAGTCACTCCAAGATTAATGTATGTCGTCCAGTTACAGAGTTGTTGACAATTCATAATCAAGGATGTTAAATATGAATGTAAGAGACTGACTTCAGTCAGCTTGCGGCTTTGATAAGCCAATGAGGCTTCTTCGTGAGTTCCTGCTTGCAGGAGGATCTAAAATACATACATACATACATACATACTTTTTGTTGAACAACAATCTAAATGCTATTATTATGCATATGTCTGAGGACCAGCAGACGAAAAAGGTACCATAGTCACAGTTTGTCGTGCATGGGCCCGCTGCTAGAGGGGGCATTCTGGGGCAATGCCCCCCCCCCCCAAACATTTTGAGTATTTTTTCAAATGTTATGGTTTCCGTAATGGACCCCTACGGTGGATCCAAGCAAATGCCCACCTCAAACTAAACTTCCGCGCTTCCAAACAAACACTCTACCCCTCACTCTACCCCTAACTCTATCCCTCACTCTACCCCTCACTCTACCCCTCCAAATTATGACTGACAAGCTGGTTATGAGCCTGCATGTCCAGATACAAACACAAGAAGTACCATAGACAACTTTCAATACAGTCTAATTTACATGACTGCAGCTGGTTAGCTTTGATATGTCTGCTAAATGCTTGTACAGATAACACCCCATCAGAACAAAGCAATTACAGGTGGGCCGATTACCTGCTGACGGCTAATTATAAGCAGCTCGTTAAAAGTTCAACAAACCAAGTGTTTTGAGTCTCTGTTTTTTGTTGACAACACTTGGAAGAGGTAAATTGCATTTTCAAAACAACTTTGTTTCAATGTACCCCCCCCCCTGTCATGATAATTGTCAAGCAATAACCAAGTATAACTCAAAATAGTTTGCCATTGACCAAGTTTAGTTAATAATCTCCTGGAAGTATTTCACCAAACCTGGGGAATTTTTTTCACCAAATAGAAACTTGAAAAGAGACAGAGAGAGAGTGAAAAGTTTACAGATTTGCTTCTGTTCGACAAATTTCATAAATAGTCATTATTTCTAATCACATGAAAAGACACAAATCAGACATATTTTGTTTTTCTCTGCTTGGATAAGTACTTGATTAAGTACTTGGTGTAACCAGAAATTGAACTCACCAAGCTGGATCTACATACTAAGTATGAAGTTCAAGAAAGATGTACTTCTTGTGTTATCGTGTTTACAAGATTTTCAGACTCATTTAATTGTGGACTGCAAATAACCTTTGACCTCCACCCACTTCAATAGGGTTCTTGTATTAACGAGCTGAATCTGCATACCATGTATGAAGTCCAACAAAGATGTACTTTTTGAGTTATCGTGTTCACAAAGTTTTCAGACTTTGACATCTGTTGACCCCAAAATGACCATTGAACTTCACAGAAAACAATAGGCTTCTTGTTGTACTCGATAAGACGGATCCACATACCTACAACTATGAAGTTAATCCACCATTAATGTTTGAGTTACCATGTTGTTCAAATCGTAATAAAAGTCTTACATTATGGCACAATTCAAAAGGACATTTAGTTGTCATGTGACACAGAATGAACACATACCACACAATTTCCTTGAATGCAAATATGGTCCTTGTCCTCATAGTTGCACGGCGTTCCGTCGATGACATTGTACGAGGACACTACGACATCCTTTGTTGTCTCTGACATGCACGTCAATTGACACTGTTGAGTTCCTTTTGAGAAACAAGAGTTTGAGAAATTTCACAATACTGAAAAGTGATTGATTTATTGATTTTAATGTATGAAACAATGTCAGATTTTAATGTAAACAAACTTGAAAAAATAATACAAACTTTAGCCAAGTTATTGACTGACAATTGAAATTAACTATTCATTTGTGTAAGTTAGTAACATCTCAATAGAAATTTCAGACGGTTCATGGTTTTTGTAAGTAGGGCGTGGAGGGACTGCGAGTACATTTGTACCGATACTAGTTACATTATACATTCAAATTTTTGAAAATTGGTACCAACCAAAGTTTAATGATGGACAATTGCCCCCCCCCCCCAAAATACTCTGTTTATCAGTTTAAGTCATTATCAGTTCAATAGCATTCAGATTTATTTTTTTCTGGGGTGGGGGGGAGTGGTTTAGGGAAATTTTGGGCAAAATTAATTACCTTTTAGATTTGCATTTTTGTAAATTGGTACCACCCAGTAGAACTACATACTCCAGTGCTATTGCAATAAGGAAATTAGTTAAGGCTGACAGCATAATCTGTGACTTTTAGTCCATCGTAAATTGTAACCCAGAAAGGATAAGATGATCCGGATAAGATAATCTATAGCATAAATTTGGATGTTTACAAACGAAACAAACTTTTCAGCATTAATCTTTTGTAAAACAAAATTTTTATGTATTGGATTAAAATGTTAAACGAGTCCCTAATTCTTCGCCGCGGTAGTAAAAAATTTGGTTGTAACATCATAGATATGGATTCATTTTAGATTAAGATAAATTCCAATTAATTATGCATGAATATTTCATGGCAGGGCAAATTTTAAATGTCATCCGATTGTCTGAGAAGACGACCAAATTTTCTTTCGGACGACCAAAGTGCCCTTTGCTAACGTCTGACAGTTCTTTTAAAAAGAAATTCTTTTAGAAAGAATGTATCACAGGTATATTTAGTAGTTCATTCTTGGAAAGTAAGTTGGTGATGTTTCACACTTAGTTTGATAGACAATGTGATAGAAGTTGAAAACAACACAAATGTGAGTGTACTGGTCACTCTGCAGTCATATGATGCAGCTATTTATCGACCCTATTTTCGATTATATTAACATTTATATGAACATTTAAGTTGTATATGAACATTGAATATGAACATTGAACATTGAATATGAACATTTAATTTGTATTTATTTTTTTGTATTTATTTTAATAATATTGTATAATTTGTGTTTATTTTATGAGCATTTAATTTGTATTTATATTTTTGTATATGTTTTTTATATTTTTTCTTTTCTTTTCTTTCTTCAGGGAGTCTTCCACATTGTTAAGCTTTTAAGCTTTATGGAAGACTTCCCTCCACTTTTGTACTTTTGTGGAAAAACAAATAAATAAATGGTATTTGTGGATGATGTCCTCGAAGATTCCTTAAAATGTCTTGGCAATGACTTGGTCAGGCTAATACAAATTAAAAGTTGCTGCAATTGGCAAACTAGAGAGCTGGCCTTACTGTTTCTGTTTTGGAATGGCAGCCAGGTATGTGTCTCGCCGTGGTAGACCCAGTTTCCCAGATTATCTCGACACTGGTTAGATCGTCTGTCTCTGTTTCGCTTGCATTGTTTTGTATTACACAGCTTATATTGAAGCCCGTCACCTTCACAGTATCTCCCTCCGTTCACAGGTCTAGTGTGGAATAGATCATTGAAAAGGAGAAAATAAAAATATATACTTGAAATATATATTTAACTTTTAAGTTAAGATAAATTATATGTGACACATTCGTTGGCAAGGTATAATTGAGAAACCCAAGAAAGACTGGGAATGGATCCAGGGTTGAAATGTATGTATGTGTGTGTGTATGTATGTATGTATTTTAGATCCTCCTGCAAGCAGGAACTCGCGAAGAAGCCTCATTGGCTTATCAAATCTGCAAGCTGACCGAAGTCAGTCTCTTACATTCATATTTAACGTCCATGATTATGAATTGTCAATTGTCAACAACTCTGTAACTGGACGACACATATTAATCTTGGAGTGACTCGAACTCGGGACCTTATGGTTGAAAGGCACTGGCGTTAACCACTGAGCTAACACTCCGTGAAATGGAAAGGAGGGGGGGGGGGAGAGGTTGGGGGAGCCATGATGTCACTGAGACAGAATCCAATGAAGGAAGTGGAGGGGGATGGGGTCCTTCACTCGAAAAACAAAACATTTAGAAAACGTGCATTCATTTAATTTAGGCTATAGATTAGGTCTAGTACAATCTGGTATCATACATACCAGTTTGTGTTATACCTGCGTTTAATATTTAATGTGGTTTGAAGGGAGGGGGTGGAAGGGGTTACTCATGACTGCATGCTCAGGGAATGATTCTTTACACAATCACACCAACTTGCATTGGTTGCAGCAGATATCAGTGTTAAAAACGTGCCATGATCTTTGCCGATTTTGGTGTCCGAGTCACTGACTCTGCAAAAAGTGCAAAGAAATGTCTGTGTTATTGTTGCAAAAGACCGTCCAAAATAAACAGCAATACAGTCATGTGATCAGCTATGCTCTATATAAGAGGAAATCTACCTGGAGTTAAAGCATATTAATGACCGATGGACATGATCATAAATGTACATAATCGTTAAGCCAGACAATGGGATCCTCCTATAAGAACTGTCAAAATCCCTCGACAATGACAATATCTCCTTGACTTAAAGGTCATGGCATCCAACTCCTGTAAAATTAACGTCTCCAGATTCCAAAACTGGTATACCCATCGTGAAATTTCTGTAAAATCAATTTGTGGTCATAACAGGAACTTGGACGGTCTTACATGGCCCTGGTACTGATTTCCATCCTGGACAGGTAATACTATTAACAAATCCCTTTCATATCTCGAAAACAATTTATCAAGTTAAATTTTACAGCCGCAAAACCATGTATCTTCACCTTCCGACGGTTAGAAAACCCAGTTAGCCACAATATGTTCGATTGCCCTCGGAGGAAGAAACGAGACAAGGAAACTTTACGTACATGACGGGGGGGGGGTGGGGCGAGAGAGAGGGGGAACATGGTGGGAAGTTAAAAGTAAGGATAATCTCATATAGGAAATGTTTGAACATTTTACATGAATCACCAGAGAAAACTTTAGATAACCACAAAAGACAGGCAAGTCTGTAACTTGAAAAGTTTTCTCTTCTTCTCACAAACCAAGAGTAAACTTGAAAGTGAAACAACATTGCACGGATCGATGAAATCAATCCCAAAAGGAACGATTTTTCCACAATCCTAAAATCTAAAATCTTCTTTATTCCTTTCCTTTCTTGTTTGTTTGTATGTGTGAGATGGAATGGAACATTGATTAAAGATACACTTTGCTTTGTGTTAAATTACGTACACACTCTTGTGGTACCGCACTCAACCATTAGAGGAAAGACGAGGTAACAGGAACATATCAATGGCTACAGGTCAGGATTAAACAGCATCAAACACTCAATAAAAAGAGATACTGAACCTGTTCTCCTAGGTTTTCCAATTACGCCAATAGCCAAATTTTGAAATACCCATTTCTACTGAAATTTCAAAACATTATTGAATGACACTACAAGCCCTTTGTTTTGTTTCTTTTCAGTAGAAATGGATACACTGTCACCATTTCCGATGCTTAATTTACTTATCGGTTTCTGTACTTATTGGTTGAATGAAGTAACTTTTTTTATCATTGAAGTTTATCTCAAAGGCAAAATGAGTCTGCACCAGTTCCTGCTCTGCACACAATATGTATGTTGTTTACATCCTCCTGCAAGCAGGACCTCGCGAAGAAGCCATCATTGGCTTATCAAAGCCGCAAGCTGACCGAAGACAGTCTCTTAGATTCATATTTAACATCCATGATTATGAATTGTCAACAACTCTGTAACTGGACGAATTACATTCTTGGGGTGACTTGAACTTGGGACCTTATGATTGAAAGGCACCGGCGTTAACCACTGAGCCAACACTCCTGGCTTATAACTGGCTAGCTAACACTCCAATATGATAATTTTAATGATCTTGAATATGCAAATATGAAAGCAAGCGATTTTTAATCGATTCGTTCTGTTGTAACTGTCTCGTTCTAGTTTACAATTCCACGGGAGTAAAATCTTTACTACGCTACTGTGTTTGTTGGTGTCACTTTTCAACTTTGATTCAGTGGTATGAACTGGCTCTGTGTAAACAAGCACATCCTGGTGGCTATAAAGTAGATCAAACCTAGCAATATATAAAAAGAATTTACAAATCAAATCTGTCATTAGTTGATTTCATAAGGCTCACCAGAACAAATTAGTATCATATAACAAATCATCCAGAGCTGTTATCTAGGCTTTCTTTGTTTGTAGAGAACAAAGAAACGGTACACATGCTTTAACTTACCTCTCAATGGGGCCCCCGAACTAGCACAAGGGTAAATTACGATCATCACAAATGTACGGATACGTTATACACTTGATGTTGTATGCAGATGCAAGGACTAACTTTAAATCAAATGTTGTGAAAATATCTGACTGGGTGCAACAAGATCCTACTATTAGCTGCATTTAGAATTTGTCAGGTCGTTGAAAAAATTAAAAAACTGCCATCCAGCTACAGTTGGACGTCAATATTGAACACAAAATAAGTTTGGAAAGCTTATTTAAAGCAAGAGTCTTTTCCTTACAATGGATTTATACATAAGAAATTCTAGATAAAACAAAACTGTTAGCAAACTGCATATCCACTAAAGAGCCAGTGTAAGAGAATGTGTAGAGGTAAGAGGGCCTGACGTTTCAATCCTAGCAGGATCTTCTTCAGAGGAATTTCTTCTTCAGGCTGAAGATACTGCTAGGATCGAAACATCAGGCCCTCTTACTTTTACGCATAAGATATTCTAAACAGAATGACCATGACTGACTGTGGGAGAGGATTGGGTGGGGGGGGGGAGGGAAGGGTTAGACATTGAATAAAAGTCATGAATCTTGTCAACATGAGCCCTAGCTTACAGCAGAATCGTATATATTGAGGCAAACTTAAGAGAACCCATGATTTATGTATGTATGTATTTTAGATCCTCCTGCAAGCAGGAACTTGTGAAAAAGCCTCATGGGCTTATCAAAGCCGCAAGCTGACCAAAGTCAGTCTCTTAGAGTCATATTTAACGTCCATGATTATTAATTGTCAATTGTCAACAGCTCTGTAACTGGACGACATACATTAATCTTGGAGTGACTCGAACTTGGGACCTTATGATTGAAAGGCACAATTATGATTCTGTTAATAAAATGTTTCCAAATTGCAGGGGAAAATAAAATGAAACTTGCAGTTGGTCTTACGAGTTGAGTAGAGCCAGCCAAACCGTGCATGGCAGTTCATTCTTTAGTGTATTTTTTAAATAACTCACCGAGGGTTGTCGCACTTTCTGATCCGTGTCTGTACCCCTGTACCGCAGCTGTAGGTACAGGACGACCACCCTTCCCAGTCACTCCAACCGCCATCTTGTCTATTTTCGATATCTCTGCAACGTCCCTGGATGCACCACTGGAAAGAACATTGGACAGGAGTCAAGAAATTTATCTCTTTCTTTCATGCTTTTCTCGTTAAATCCACGGCCTAATATTTTTCCTCCGTTTCCGACACGTTGCACAGACGCATCACTCAGAATTTGAGCATACCTCATTCATCTACCATGTGCAATGGTAATACCAGAGGAACTTAAGTTCATAATATTGAGATTCTCGCAAAACCTTGTTAGATACCAGAACAACTCTGGGGGGGGAGGGGGAGGGGTGGGAGAGGGTGGGGATGGTGTGTGGTAGATTCTCAGGCACACTCTTTGCAAGATTCTGTGGCTTCTATCAAAGCTAGCCCTATAAGCATGAGAAGAGGTTCACATGGACTGCCACTAACTTAAGCACGGAGAGATCAGAACATTGGTAGAGCTCATGAATAAAGGAACCAATGATGTGCTGCATATAAATATGCCTACAAATATTTCCAATCGATAAGTTTTTCGGGTTGTTTTTATAAATCAACAGGTTAATCTTGAGTGTTACGTATTTCACAGCTGACTAAGTATTTGTTCAGACATTTGAAAAAGGAATTTATTAACTCGTACTAGTATTATATAATCTATTCACGTATCAATCTCAGCATCATTAGGATATTATTACTGTATATTTAATCCTTACGTATATACTGTACTATATATATTTGTACATTTTTCTTTTCTTTTCTCTCAGGGAGTCTCCTAACTTGTTAAGTCTTTTTAAGACTTTATAGGAGACTTCCTTTCCCATTGTACACAATTGGCGATAAAACAAATAAATGAATGACTATATGGGTTCTTTTATGTTGTGCTAAAACTAGTGAATGGTATCTAGTGATGACATATCAAAGGTGCCGCTCCCATAGCAACATATCTCTTTAGCTGGGCAAGATGAAAATGTTGGATATTTTGTCATTTTTAATTTTTATTTATTTTTTCCATTTATTAGTTTATTAACTTGAAAAATGATGATATGCAAGAGACACTAGATTCCTGGAATTCAACCTGGGGGGGGGGGGTGGTCCAACTCTTTTTAAGGGTTGCCAAAATGTTTTAGAGGATCACCAAGAAATTCAGAACAAAAAAAAACAAACCCCAAAAATTGTGGAAAACAGTGAAAAAATCTTGAATGTACATAAAGTTGCAAAATACAACACCCTTTTGCAACTAAGCATCTTAGAAAAATTTATTGAAAGGGAGAGGGATTCCCCTCCCCCCCCCCCCCCCCCACGATCAACATCCAACACTACATGAGTGTCCCCAAGATGATCATGGTGATTGTTGCAAGCCACCAAGCAGAAAAGGTTTGGCTACCACCAGTCTCGATGACACATCACATCATCACATGATTAATAAGATCATAAGAAAGCAGGAAATAAACTGTTTTTTTGTTTGTAAAATGTGTCAAACATGTTTGTCATATCGAAACTGTTTTTTTATCTTTTATTTTTTCATTTCCTGCTAATATCCTAATACTCGTATGATGTGAAAATTTGGCCGACGGGAGATGATATGTTGCCAAGACAAATCAGCAGCCGCTTCAAGTAGGTTCGAAAGGTTCCCTCAAGATCATCGAGGAGGAAAGCTTACCATTCCGGGTCCGCACGATGACCCATCGAGAGGTGGACCTTTCTTCGACCTGCAGGTCCGGACGGGTTCATTCTCTGGCTGGAGGCACCATAGGTTCCTGCATGGGTCTATGTTATATTGCTGTGGAAGCGGAAAATTTTAAAAGTGGTTCAAGCATGTTACTGTACTTTATTAAGAGATAAGAGAAATAATATGCAACACAAAAAGTTCTCATTAAAATAAGCACAATGGGGGTTCCTCCAAATCCATATACTACAAACCAGTAAAAGGCTTATCTAAAAGAAGTCCGAAGAGATGTTAGCCAACAATAGTACAGTATGTGGTTTTCCCACCTTTTTTGAATGGGGGTCAATGAGGGGGTAAATGAGGAGGGGGGGGTAAATGAAGACGTATTTTGAGAAATTTAGGAAATCAGTTTAGGATGCATTTTAGACGTATATAAGGAAGCACTTTAGGACGTATTGTAGGTCATATCTTAGGACGTATATTTGGAAGTACTTTGAGGAAGTAATTAAGAATTATTTTTTTTCTATTTTGTTAGGGTCGCTAGTCCAAAAAAGTCACTCAGAATAGTAGAGACAAAAAGAATGCCCAAAAAAGAAGGAAAGACAAAGCGAAAGGCAAATTTCATCAATGAACTAGTAATAGACCCGAGGCAAATAAAACTTTTTTATATTTTAAATAAATATATTTTATATTTTGAAGGTCTGGATAGTTTTAGTTTCTTTCATATAGGTACCGAGTCAAGCATTTGTAAAACAATAGATTTCAGTAGCTTTAAAATCTGAACGAAAAGGATTTTGCAAATCGCGTGGTTAAACTAATCAATACAATAGTTGTTACGAAAAGGGCTATTCACATCTGTATTGAAACTTAGATATAATGACTTGCAATTAGGTTGTATCAAAATATTTATGAACACAACAAGAAGCGATGAATCAATCCTATATATAACCTAACTTTCTCTGTGGATGTTAAATGTACCTCTTTGTACCTAGCTCCAATGTACCTACAATGTAAATGGAAATGTACCTCCAATGTACCCCCATCACTGATTCTACCAGACCCTTTTTTCATATTTTTTTTCCTTTCAAATTGTCACTTCTTTTATCACATACATTTAGACGAAGTACACTTGTGTCTTTACCTCACAAGTGGTGATATCTACGGAAGTCATACCTAGCATTTAAGGAAGTTATGATGGCTGCTAAGGTGCCTGGGTCAATCATTCACGCCTTATGGCAATGTTAAAGCCACCGCAGCCAATTTGAGAGAAACGTGATACGTACAGAATCTATGTGCACGCATCCAACAGCCGCATCAACCTTAATCTATTACACCTGTTTATATACGACTTATAGATCATCCTATTACGAGGGTGTATAGCTACTGAACTCTTAATAGAATGAGTATTAGCACTTATTGGTTCAATATCACAGGCCTATTAGTGCAATAGTACCTTAACTTATTATTATTATCAGACATGCATAGTTTGAGCAGACACCGATTTACATATCCAGCAATATGATATTAAACATATGAACTGTCAGATCGAGAGGTAGTCTGACCGCTAAATAGGATAAAATTGGAAGACCGCCAGCATGTCAAAGTTGAGCAATACTATTATCTACATTAAAACATCCAATGGGCAAACCATTAACAGTCTGAGCGCTAATGCGTTTGGTTATCATCCTGTTCTAAAGGACAATTAGACTACTTGAATAAATCCATCAAGTTGTATTCTACCATCATGGATAATTTTATTGATCGTATAATATGTCAGTGTGCTTCTTCTATAGTCGAGGATTCCAATCACCCTCTCTTTGATTTTTACATGAAACCACGTAGATTTTACACGATCCCACGTATGCAGACAGAACGGTTTAGGCGATTATTTTTTTACCTAGAAGTATTAAGACTTTGAATTGTATGATACATAGATAACTTTTTTTCTTTTTTCTTTTTTAACCTATTTTTGAGATGCTGTAGTCCATTTTATTATATTGTCATTTTATGATGAATATCAATAAATTTTACTTTACTTTAATGCCAAATGACTGGCACACCAGCAATAATAATAGTAATAATAATAACAACAACAGCTCATCCAGTATCATAATTGGTAATATGTGAATACTGTAGTTTCGAGACAGTTGTGAACACTATAAGTATGACATTTAGCAGATCATTAATATGTAAGCACAAGTAAAAATCCCATTCGACATTCCGTCTAGTCCTTCAACGACGCTCAAGTTAAAAAGAAAAATCATGAAAGAAAAAATGAATTTATGAAAATTTCATGTGACAATCGACTCAGAAAGGAAACAACGTCAATTAAATACAATGATAACGACTCTAAAATGTGCAAATATCCTAGAAAGATCAATAGAGAGTAAGAGATTTCCCAAGGCACATGTATTTCCGATATGACTTCCATTTGGCATTTACATGAACTCTGCATGGTTTTGACCTTGTATTATTTAAGGGTTTAAGCCCCTATAGTTCAGATTTAATGTTTGTTTATCTCTTCTTCTTCTTCTTCCTTTTTGTTTCAATTTGCAAACTATAACTCTTTAGAAATCAGGTCATAATTTTTGGGTGATCAAAACTTAGCACGGCAGAAAATTATTCTAGATTTCTATCGAGCAATCATCGGTGAAAGACAGACGGAAAAGAAGACATAGTGTTTTAGCGGGTTTCTAATGCACACTATAACGACTAGCTACTGTAGCAACTTTTCTTATTGTATTTGGATCCTCCTGCGAGCAGGAACTCGCGAAGAAGCCATCATTGGCTTATCAAAGCCGCAAGCTGACTGAAGTCAGTCTCTTAGATTCATATTTAAACGTCCATGATTATGAATTTTCAATTGTGAACAACTCTGTAACCGGACGACATACATTAATCTTGGAGTGACTCGAACTCGGGACCTTCTTGGTCCTTTATATAGGCCTGTGTACTCACTCCATTGCAAGTCACTGTTCCGGGACCAAAGTCAAACCGACACTGGTCGTTCATGCTGTACCGTATCCCTGGGAATGGCATGTCGTCCGTGTCATTGAAGGGAGTATCCCACAGACAGTTAAGATTCCTGGTGGGAGAGAAAAGTATATGCGATGATTAAAAAAAAAACAATTATATCATTTCTCCATTGATCCTAGAGGGACCCCAGGGAAATGCAAATGCTCGGAGATCGATTACAGACTGAATGGGCGGTATCTTTGTAATTAATGTACAACACTATTACAGGCAAACATCATGTACAGAAAGATGTACTAACAAAATTTGTACATCACGATTACATGCAAACTACATGTACAAAAACAGGTACAAAACTTACTGTGCAAAAACAAGTAAATACAAAATTTGTACCCCATAATTGCATGCAAATTTCATGTTCAAAAACAAGTAAAAACCTTCATACACATAAAGATGTACAAATCAAATTTTGTACAACATGATTTTTGATTTGCAAACTTTGCAGCAGCTGCGTGTTCTCTTTACTAAGTACTACAACATTATATAAAGATATTCAATTATCTCATCAAAATTATTTTAATTAATGTGGCAGTGGACTTGGTCAAGCTAACCATTAGAGGGCCTGACATTTCAATCCTAGCTCAGGATCTTCTTCAGAGGCTAACTTGTAAATGAAAACAAACCTATTGATGGCGGTTGGGGAGGGGGGGCTGTAGCCAGTTTTTTTTTACCAGATTCAGCCCTCCAAGGTAATACCACCACTTACAATATTTAAAGGTTTTGCCTACAGGTCAGTTTTTTCTATGGTTGCTCTACACAAAGAAATATGCTCGTAGAATCACTGAGGAAACAACTTCCTTTCTAAAGTTAAATATATTTAATAACAATACAATGCTCCAAATTTCTTATAAACTTAAAGATAGCAAACCTATTCAATCAAGATCTTATGTCATGCACTTTCCAATTTATCAAAAATAACATTCATGTAACCACATTTTGCTTTTGGCAACCGATGTAAAAGTGCTCTGAATTTGGATAAACTTGAAATAATCACAATAGACAGACTCATAATCCATTCAGTGGTGGGTCGTGAGAGTGCCAGCAGCGAAAACATCCACGAAAACAAGTTGTTCTTAATGACTGCTTTGTGTGAATGTTTGCATTCTATACATCTCATTGAACTTTATAGTCTAAGTGAACCCTTAAAGATACATCTTGAAAAAGAAGAATTTTACTGGCGGTAATTTTCTAAAGTACATTAACCGCACAGATGATATTTTAGATCGTTTCTTAAGGGGAAAAACCGATCCATCATTGAATAACATTTCCAACGAAATCAATTACCACGAAGTATGAGCAGCTGGCACATAATCAATAAACTGTCCGAAACCTACTTGAAGATACATAACAAAGTCTGTATTATCAAGATAATATCATGGCTAATTACTCATTTGCCATGAATGCATTCTCCCCCCTCCCCCCAGGACCCCTCCCCCCAGGAATCAAGTCAGATTTCTCCATCCTTTAGCTGGCACTAGTTCTCTAGTTTTGTTTACGCTTCTAAATCTGAAAAATGATTTGTTTGTTTATTTTATTTGGACTAATTTGTTTTCTATACTAGTCTGAATTTATTAATATCAATTGTTATTGCTTGTCCCCTCCCCAACACTAGTCTGCATTACCCCCATCCCCACATAGGCATGGTTCCCTCTTCTGTGTTGCCACAAGGACTTTGGATACATTGCTAATGTTGATATAGTACAGCTAAAACATTAATTCAATTACAAGAAATAGAAAACATTGGTAAAATGTGGGGAATGCCTGTGTGAGAGAGCATGCATGCTTATAAACCTTGTGTTGATCAAAATGTTTGTTGCTAATGCTTAGTGCTTAAAGAGTTTAAGGAGGTGGGGGCAGTGGGTTGGGAAATTACTCACCCTCTCCCTCTCCCTCCCATTATTGACTACAGACTTTATCAGTTTCTTTGATTTTTCCTAAAAATTGACTGTCGTACTTCATGGAATGTTTGTCAAACATTAAAGGTACTCAGTGTCTCAACTCTTACAAAGTCAGGAATCTGGACACAGGTTTAAGGTTGATAAGGGGCAAAGGGAGGGGGTGGGGAGGGTGTGAAAGAAGGCAGGAGTCAGCAAAATGTTCAGTGGTATCGAAATTGTTGCTGGTGGTGGCATCATGCTATGAAATTTATGGAGAGTGCCTTGTGCCTCCCCTTACCCTCCTTCCACCCCTTCTGTGCTGTTGTCTGGGACCCTTAAATTGGGGTAATGGCAGAAGTTCATTGAGCTCTATATGTTGCCCCAACAAACAGCAAAGCTGTAATTTCATGTTCTTAAATGAGCTTTCATGTATCTCCAAATATGAACGTGTAACATACTGTTCTTAAACTTAGAATTATTACTGTTACATTTCTTCTCAATACAAGGTGTATCTTACTTCAAAGCCTCAAAAAACCAAAAAACCAAAAAATGTCTGTGAGTGAAAGGTTTTTGTTTATACTGCACAAAATGTATACTTATCATCAGCTAGGGTGAAATGAGGAACATAAATTTTGCTTTCAATTGCCAACTGAACTTCTAAATGCCGGCCAACTTACGGTAAAGTTCTGAGTAGTTCCCTCTTACTACATCTGGACCAGAAGTATTTATTGTATGTGGCTGTAACAACCGGTGCCATGATGGCCCCATCCACCAGGGAGCATTCATTTTGGTCGTTATCATGCTCCATACCAAGGCTAATAATCACAGATAGAGAGAAAGGGGAAAAAGGAAATTATTCATTAAAGTAAAAAAAATTAAAAATTAAATCAAATCTAAATCTAAATAATAATGCAATTATTCATGATTAGATGAGATCATTGCATCACTACTGAGAACCCCAAAAAAGAGAACAGTTAATTGTTGTTATGACATTCCAATGCAAATCACTCCACCCACCCCTCCTTCCTCAATTGTTGGCACTGGAGCAAGCAAATAATGTAATCAACCCTACCTACCCCTACTGCATCAATAGAATGCAGTGGAAATAAATGCTGAATGTTATGCTTCTTTTTAATCCTTACCTTTATCCACACCAACCTCTCCCACCTACATTTCCCCCAACTTGTTAGTTACTGGACCGAACCATAAATCCCAAATGAATCAATACATTATCT